>JAODUE010013791.1:0-51248 GCA_027564755.1 Amblyopsis hoosieri | reverse complement strand
AACATTTGTAAATGTGTATATTGGAGAGCTAAGTGACGTTGTAATTTTACAACAAGGGGTGTTACAGGGTTTTAAACAGTGTATTAATGACTTCCAAATCATTCTGCTGGTATAAACTGATGCCTAGAATGTGTACAACATATAATGAAAATTAACTGATTAAAGATACAGCTTTTAAAAAGTGGGACAATTGTAGGCAATATCAGTGTTGCAGAAAATTGTCCTCATCATGTGCCCATAATTAGTGTATTGACCATTCCACATACAGTAACTATTGTGTGAATAAGAAAAGCATGACATAAGCCTCTATTGTTTCCTGCTTTTACATTGGGAGGAGACAACTTGTGGTTTCTGACTCACTTCATTCAACCCTTTGTGTCAGCTAACAGGCTTTCAGTTGTGGGACTGCACTTCTGGTTCTTGTTTAGTAATGAGATGCATATAAATTGTAGCTTACAGTAATTGAGCAGGGTTAGAATCGCACATTCAGTCAATTCAAATAAATATGTTTATAAAGCAGACTGACAAACAACTCATGTTGACCATGTTTTTTACAAAATGATCCAAACAAAAGTAAAATATATAAAACAAGAATAAACAGGAACATATAAAAATATATAGAAACATATATACCTTCTCAATACCTTCATGTTAGCAGTTGGGAAGGCAAGTCAAGCCATGCTCAGGCACTTTCTGTGAGTAAATTGACCTCTGTACCAAGAGAAGTGACGCATCCCAGAGTCACATAAGGTCAGGCCCTGAGGCCCCATTCACCCCTGTCTGAGCCCATCTCGTCTAAGCTCCTTTCAACAGATCCATGGCTTTCATGGCTGTTAACATTAAGTCTGTCAACTTCTTCAGTCAACAGCTTTTCCCTCGGAAGCCCAGACTGCCTCGAGGCATGTCTGCTGCACCTCTTCTTATTCTGTTTACCACGTCGCACACTGTCACCAAAAAGACATAGCCGGAGCATCACTTGCCTCACTATTACCTCATTTAGCAGACACGTTTATTCAAAGAGACTTATTATTAATTATTGGGATCATATTGCTACATTACCCTCCCATCAACAGCACTGGATATTTCCTAATAGCAGTGTTGTAGTTGCAGAATACATCCAGCATATGCTGAGAAATTCAATTGTATTTAACATGGTGAAATTAATAAACATTCTTGTCCATTTTTTGTTACTGAATGTAAGATTGCTTCCTTGCTTGCACAATTGTGAGACATACGTGAACGGACATTCCTGTGAGTCAGTGCATTAGAGAGAGAGAGAGAGAGTGTTACAAAATCATACAAATAACACGTGCTGGCCATTCCCATATGGGAAATGAGCTAAACATCTTGTCATGAGTCCAGTCTAAATCTCATGTGCCATTCTGTCACACACTCTGCCATAATTTTGCTGCCAAGCTGCCAACACTAACCACGATGGCCTTTCTACCACCCCGGGCAAGGGACGTGGCCTTGCATGCTAGCTAGCATCAGTCTAACACACTGTCACACACTGGAGAAACGCACACACTTAAACAGTATAGTACAGAACCTGAGCATGCTTTAAAGCATCACTAAGCAATGGTCAATAAAATCCATCCCCCATCCCCCGGCCCGGCTGAATTAGATTTTCCAGAAAACTCTTGAACCTCCCCACTATTGACTCAATGACGGCAGACACCAACACTGCCAGCACTTTAAAAGCCTTTGATAAGTGACAGCTGGAAGGCAAATTAACTGTCATTACATCACTCCCGGGTCCATGTATTCTATACAATAGGCTACGCTCCCTCACGTAAGAGAAGTGGAGTGTGATATTACCAACTGTGTTTATCTCACTAAGAGCATGGAGGCTGACAGAGGTCATTCTCCAGCTGAGTAAATGTCACACAGATTGGGACAAGAGGTTGAAAATGAACATATTGTATACAGACCAAGATGTCTAGGATGTATGGTATATCCTATTCTGGAAATCTTTAAAAGCTTGGCTTGAGCAGCTTACAGTACTTGTGCTAGGAACACTATTTTATTTCCAGAACACCCAGAATAGCATACTGTCACAACAATGTGATAAATATTTCTGCTTCTTTGTGATAAAAGGGAATATCTCACCTGAAACAAAGGAGGAAAGAGGAGTTTAACTGGTAAAATGAGGCCTGACAGTGTTGTTGCATAGCCAACTCAGCTGCTTCACAGATGACTTATGCCCTGAGGCTCCCAGAACTTCACATGCTTGGCAACACTCTTCACCGGTAGATACCTTCAGTATCTACTGCAGATAAAACAGTAGACACTGCTGATGTTTGAATTATTTACAACGTTATATTTTTAATATTTGAAAAGGTATGGTTGGTAAAAAGACATATCTGAACATTTTTAAATGTACTATTGTTTCATTATTATTATTATTAATATTATTATTAATATTATACAAAGATTCTTTCAAGTTACATACTAGTGTATGTATCAGATATTATTAATATAAGGAGCTGTATTTGAAAAGAGTATTTTTCACTATAGGGATGGCACGATCAAATTATGTCAGTCCCGATACCGATACAGATACCTGCACGTTGGGTATCGGCCGATACTGAGTACCGATCCGATTCCGGTATTAAATTAAGCTGTATTCCTCACTGTGACTTAGGAAGGGACTGGGAATAATGTGTTGTGTAAGGAAACATCAGCTATATATGAATATAAGGACATTTTATAATTTTGTCATTGATGTATGCATTAGTTTAGAGTGGTTTGGTCTAAGTTTAGTTTCAAAGTAAACGACAGGCAAACTCTTTTAGGACTTATATGCATTTTAGAAACCTGCTGCTGATAGTGTGGCCTGGGCAGGTTAGACATTGCTGCCTAGTCCCATAGATCAGTTACAACTGTCCAATTGTCACCGATACCGATCCAGATATTTAAGTCAGTATTGGACCAATTTCCGATCTCAGTATCGTATCGGTGCCATGACTTTAATTCACCTTACATGTGAATCCATTTCATTTTTCTTTCCCATCCGGTCACTTGTGCATTTTTCTTCAATTGAATATATTAGTAATTTGGTGCTGCCCTATTGGAATAATTGTATTAGCTTTCTCAGAGAGTCAATGTATGCCATATACAGTATACAGCACCCATCAGACATATATTACAAATATCATAGACAACTATGATGCCAACAACACATCGACAGCAACACAATCAAGCAACACGTCGCCATAGTCACAGATCACACACATGATATAGATGTTACAGTAGGTGCAGCATCCTCACACACAAAGCTTTACAGTAGTTATTGTTGCTTTGTTTGGTATTTCAATACTGGAACGCATGCATAATCTGTAAGTGTGCTTGTTTTAGACTGATTATAATAGACGTCCTCTCAGCCACTGGAGGGCAGTCACGCTCTGCAGTATCACAGCGATGAGGAAAGAAATACAGTATTTCTCCATTCAACAGAAATAGGATACATCTAGGCTACATTTCATTTCACCAGCAAGACAATTACTGTATGTTTTCTGAGTTCAAGTGAGTATTTACATTTTATTATTATATTAGTTTGTCGCGTCTTTGAGCTAGCAACCTCCACGTGTTTCCTACTGTATATTGACAAGAGCCCGTCTGAAGTGTTGTCAAGAGGACCGTTATTAAAGGCACATATTGTTCGTTCACATCTCTCCAAGGTCATATATCTATCACTTCACTATTGACACACATTCCCATGGGAGTCACTTGTCACTTTTGTGTGTGTGCGTGTGTGTTAATTTCCCCTGCAGACAAAGAGCAGTGTAGAGCACATTAATGTTCTCTTTGAAAAATCTGAAGACATATAAGGAGAAAACCTTTTGAGCAGCCCCAAGTGAATCTACGTCAACAGGAGGGGTCAAGATCATACCCCAGTTGAGCTATATGTTAGCTTCAATAACAATACCAAACTACAAACCATTTCATGACATGCATTGTCTTGTGTTTCAGATATATTTATATAAAATATAGAGTATACTGTACTATAAACATACTGTATACCTGTAACAGTGTACATACAGTCACCACCAGAGAGCGGTAGTGCAATTTTTTATTATTTAATAATATACTGTATATTTCTGTTAGATTTCCAGAAATTGTGTGTTCTGATTAAAGATGTTTGTATTATTGAGTGGTGTACTTCACAGTACCCAGTAAAATTAACAATAGCAGACAGATGAATAAGTGTATGGTCTTGCACCACACGGCTCATTTCCTGGCCGTTCACCAAGCCCACCTGGTTTGGACGTCATAGCAACCAACAGGAATGGCTTTTACAGCCAAGCCATGTATGGCTTCCCTTGCACTATCATGCTGGTGTTCTCACAAACCCAGCCTCACAGTTATGCGTATTCATAACTCAATTTCACATCTTCAGGAAATGTGCATACAATACGAAAAACGCCAATTGCACATACATTTAATAAATTGTGTTATGAATACGAATGACCGTGATACCGGGTTCTCTCACAACATGCTGAAGCGGCACAGAGCTGTTTTGACATTTTCTATGCTGGGTGAATGCTAGGTTAGTCTAAAATGTTTTTATTTTTGTGATATGCATGGAGTATGTCTATACAGATGGGGTAGGCAGGAAAAGATGCATAATGTAACTTTGACAAAGTAGGCCTACATTAAATATATAATGAATTGTTGACTTAACACTCAAGATTTAACTTATGTGCCATTTTGGTCACCCACTGCTTTTACTGGAGGTAGGTTAGGTAAATGTAATGTATTTAATGACTCAATGAGTCCTTTGTGTACAGCCACAAATATATATATATATATTTTTTTTTATATATATATATATATATATATATATGAACTTTGACCATAACAGAGTAAGAGTGAACCAAAAAGAAGACAATAATGTTTGAAAGGAAGTGAGAGATATTCTACAGTGATATACCTACAGTATTATCAATAAATGACACCATAGCTTTAAGAAAAGACATTTATTAGACCAGTAGAATACATCACCATCATCATCATGCCAAATATTCCTTAAGAGCAGCAACAGCAGCAGCCATTTTGAGGGTGGTTAACTTGTCATCCTAAGCTCACTGTCTCTTCTTCTTCTTCTTTGTCTAAAGTGTCGCCCTCTTCTCAGACTTAAGAGCAGGTGTCTCGTTAACACGACAATTTGATAGTATACTGATATGTTACACGGCAACTTTGATTATACTGTTCTGTTCAATCATTTTGTGGCTAATAACTTGAATAGTGACAGAGATAGTGACTGTGTTTGGCATACCTACTCTTAAGTAGTTATTACTGTACCAGAACAGAATTTTGGACTCCTTACAGGAAGAGTATTTACATCACCTAATACACGGGGATGCTCTAAGATAACCACAGAATATAGCAATATTGGACAAGTATATTGTATCACTGCTAAAACAAAACAGATATGCTACAATAACATTGACATGCACTATTACACAGTGTCATACTTTTAGACATATATTTAGTTCTATTTACATATTCTTCACAGCTACATTCCAAGTTTTTGTGTGATTCTAGGTGTGTGTGTGTGTGTGTGGTAATTATTGTTATGATCAATATGTCAGCATTTATTGCATGCAGTGCACCATATTGCCCATGTGATGCAGTAAAGCAGTTATGTATTCATGCTGTGCTATTGTCGTGGGTGTACATTGAAATGGTTGATAAATATATAATATAACATTAGTCAAACTACAGATATTTTGAAAAATGTCTGTTTAGAAGATTGGTCCAGTAAATCAAATTAGTCAACAAAAATAGGTCATACTGAAAAATAGACTGCATATGAAATAATATATTCACAATGTACATTACTGTATATCAATAAATATATGTTTAGTGGAAACATGTATATAAATTGCATAATTAAATCAACATGAGTTTATTGTTTACGTGGCAAGTCGCGCTGAGAGAATGTAGGTGCATGGCATCTGAAGTGACTGTTCACACTGGAATTGATGACATAAAAAGATAAACAAAAATACAATATTAAAACTTTTTTCTTATGTGGCGCTTATCAGGTCATTACTATTAAAATTCCCCCTCTTTTTCCCAACTGCATGAAAAAAAAACTTTTTAAAGTATTTTTTTAAGACTATCATAAAAGCTCTTTTTTAAAGTTAAAGTTTATTTCTAGGGGAACATCATAAGGTAGCACAACCACAGGCTATTCCCTTTACCAAGAGGAGATGACACAGCATATTTACTCTAAGAAATATCATTTAGGATATTTTGTTGATTGAATTACTGTCTCTTGCAGTGCTTGGGCATTTTCATCTTGTTCAGTTAACCGATAATCCACGATCTCAACGTTGTGCTTCAACAGGATAGACTCAGTTTTGTGCTTGTAATACCACTTTCAGTCTTATTTGAACTATTTATTTAATTAAATATAATCGTTTCCCCTCTCAGATGTGTTTATAAGGACACGAGCTTCTCAAGTATCAGTAATATGTTTAGTTGTACAAAGATACTATACCATGACAGTGCTGTATAGACACAGCCATTTCACCTTAGAGCCAGTGATGTGTTTAAAGTGGATATGATGTCCTGCCTTCAAGCAGGTTGAAACTGTCCCTCCGTGGTGCTGGGTCCACACAGGCCAGCTGATATAACACGCCCCTACAGTCATGTGTGATACAACATCCAGTCTCCTGCAGTCAATCTCTGCCGGCTCACTGTAAACGAGGCTGCCCACGCACGCAATACCAGCCGACAGATGAGGAGAATGTATTGCCTTTTTTTTCCCTCCATGTTGAACCATTCCTTTTCCAAGTCACTGTGGTAGAAGGAGGATGGTAGGGGTTGGGGTAATCAAGGGGGCAGGACTGGGAGTACTGTAGGTTCAGGGGTCAGGGGTCAGAGGTCAACGTTCATAGGTTAGACACTGCGGGGAAGCCTCTCCACCTCGTGGGTCCTGCGGTTGCGTCCCTTCTGTCGGTCTTGCAGGTGTTTCCACTTGGCAGCCAGGCCGTGGGCGTGCACGTGGCCGTGGGCGTGCACAAACGCCTTGGGCTGCTGCTGCTGCTGCTGTGTCTGGTGCACTTGGACCTGCTGCACCAAGTGAGCCTTCTGCCTCCTGTGCTTCCTCTCCCTCTTCCACACCTGCTCACAGAACTCGTCCACACTGTTCAGTGTCGGGTGGTTGACCAGAGACAGGAAGTCCCTGTACCACAGCTTCTGGTTGGGCGACTCCCGTGGTGAGGAAACTTCCTGTGCGGGGGAGTGGATGGCCGGCTCTTCGTCGCGGTGCAGCAAGTCATCCAGGCGCTCGGTGTCGATGACCTCCAGGGTGACCTTGAGGAGGATCTGCATGAAGCCGTGCTCCACCGCGTGGCACAGATATATCCCAGAATCCTTCTTTCTCAGCGTGCGAATGAGCAAGCCTTGGTCAGCATGGATGAAACGCTCCTCTGCTTTGATCTGCAGCAATAATAAATAGAGTTAGAAAATACAGAAACAATCATAGTGACAATTTAATACAAACTTCAAATCAATATGTTATCTTATTGCACACACATTCATTTCAGACCATCTCTGTGAGTTCATATGGCCAGTATAGAACAAACCAATGAGTGAACTTCATAAATAAATTTAGACAAATGCTATCGCTAGATGTCAGAGTATTGGACGAATAGAGGAAGCTGCCATTAAGGAACAGAGGAGTCCACCAGCCCACCTCTTGTTTGCGGTCGTCCTCGCTTCGCTGGTACTGCCAGTAGGTCAGGGCTCTCTGGGACTTGGGCGAGCACTCCAGGAAGCTACTGCTGTTCTCCACTCCATACACCGTCTTATCCAGCACGGAAGCCTGCCCACTCAGTTCATCTAGACCAGTCAACAGTACGCATACATAACAAAACAAAACATCAGCTAAATTAACCCTTGTAGTTGGTTACAGATCCCATTGGTTGCAGTGGTCATTTCAGACTGCAGGCAAAAGGTAATTTCATTTATTTTACAGACGTTTAAATAAATAGCAGTCCTCAGAAGTCTAACTTTTATGTTTTTTTGTGTTTTTTATTTATTTTTAATTTTATTTAACTTTAATTTTATTTAACTTTAGTCAGTATTGCCTGTTTTGTATTCATTTCTATGGAGTGACTGCAGTTCACATTGTACTCATATTGTCCGTCTCTTTTCTTATCACACTCAATCACGCGTACAGCAAATTCCCACCACATAAGCACTGGGTCTGTTTCCCCAGGAAATGGGCTGTAACTGGAACCAAGGCCTTAGACAATAAAGTGTGTGGGATTACTGTTCGAACCTATATGGACACTGTGTACTCCAAGGTCAGTGTATTTTCTGACTGTAGCAAAGACTACTTTCAGAAGTCAATCAATTCTAGTTGGCAGAATGTGCAAGCATGTACAGGCTTGTACGAGTATATTATATTCCAATTACTCCCCAAAAGGGGATGTTGTGCAGTGGATAGCAGGCTCTCTTAGCTCACTTAAATGAATAAATGTATAATTACGCCAGCGAAAGCGTGTGTTTGACCTCACTCTTAAGCCCTGTGTTTTGGGCTGAGACCACTAACAGGCCAGTGGAGCGGAGGGCTTGGCGACACAGTGGAGACACAGAGGAATCCTGACCATGCTAATTATAAGCTGCGCATGGCCGACTCTAATCTTCACACCAGCAGAAGCGCATGGAGGCTTCGGAGGCAACGCCACACGCACTCTTTCTTTCATTCCTTTAGCTGCTCTGATGGCTTAGCCAGTGGCCGGAAGCTACTGCTTTAGGACCGTTGTTTGTGTTCAAAGCGGAATAAAATGCTCTTTTGTTCTAGAATACTTAGAACAGGCCTCACTCTCTCTAAGTTTGGACAGAACTAACTGATATGGTAGAACATTATGTACTGTACTTTCACACAGTGGCTATGTTTGTATATTCCAGAAAATAAAAACACAAAAGTAAAAAAAACATTCTGCCCATGAATCATTCTATGAAATCGTAATATTCTATCCCTGTTAGGTTGGAATAGGCTTGTTGAGTATATGATGCAATATGCTAATATCCATCTGGATTGGTACCATTAATGAATGACATGAGTATTAGTGTGCATGTAAACATAGTTAGCCTGTCAGGCTACACACATGTTCCTCTTCACAGCTTCACTACTATATTGACAAGAATGAATGCTTTCTTTGTTGTTCATCCGTACTGCGCATGTACCTTGATGTTGCAGGTCTGAGCACTGTGTCAACGGGTCTCCGTTTCTGATGTCCTGCCTTCTTGTTCGCCTGCAGAAATACATGTGAACACAGTCGTCCTTCATCCAGGTCACAGGACTGAAGCGTGCATGGGTGCGCTCGCGCGTGGGTGCGTTCAAGCGTGGGTGCGTTCGTGTGTGGGTGCGCGTGAATGTACTGTACTGTGTTGTATGTGCAGCAGTAGGTTTAAGCCAAAGCAAATAGACAACTGCATTGAGCCAAGGCATCACACAACATTTTCGAAGACAAACCTTAATTACAGGGTGTGTGTTACAGAGGAATTCAGATCTAATCAATCAACACAGACTGTCTTTGTCAGCATTCGTCACACAGGGACCGAATTCCAACGCGTTCTAAATGCACACAATCACTGCTTGGAAACAGGGATATTTTCTGTAAACAATGTGCAAAGAAACATTGGCAACGCCACAGCGATGAAGACAGCAATTTATTTACAGTGAAGGAGGCGGAAGGAACCACTCTCTCACTGCGCCTCTCATCTTTCTGACCCCGTGTCGTGGTCGATGGGTAATTGGAGGTGTGAGATTTCGCTGGCTGCCTGTCTAAATCTCTGGATGCAAGACTTCTGAGTCCAACTAGTCAAGGAAACAGGATACTGAACAGCTAGCACTAAAATCAATAAGTCCCCATGGAGCTTTATGAGTGGGAGGTTGCCAGCAAACACACACATACACACACACGCGCACACACACACACACAAGACAATCTCCAAGCACATTATTGAATCTGCAACACCTACTTCACCCTTGTTTCACCCAGACATGGGCTCCAGACATCACTAATATCAGTCCTCATTGACAGTAAAGATATGGGGGGAAATACGACTTTATTACCTAGAGGGGCTTCTGGTGCGCGTACAAAGGCTGCTCTATTCAAACGTTCATCTGCTAACCCTATACACTGGCAGACTTGCATATGTCATTAATTTATAGATTGTCAACCTCAGATTCTCAGTAAGATAATTAATAAACTATACTACAAATCTATGACTAAAGCATTTCTCAAAAGTGCTGCACATTTAATGTTGTAAAACTTATACTGTGTCTGTGTGTGTTGCACTAAAATTATTGTTATATATTATTATATAAGACAGCCATTGTGTGTGTGTGTGCGTTGTTTGTGTGTGAGTGCGTGCGTGTTTGTGCATGCGTGCTGCGTGTGTGTGTGTGTACGTGCGTGTGTGTTTGTGCGTGCGTGTGTGTTGTTTGTGAGTGCGTGCGTGCGTGCGTGTGTGTGTGTGTGTGCGTGCGTGTCCAGGCATGTGCACCTCTTGGCCATGGGGAAGTATCTGGAACACTCTGTGCCATCCCAGGCACAATAAGGGTCTCTGGCCAGGCAGCATTCAGCACAGGCCTTGCCATACACCTCACAACGGTGCAGGGGCATCTGGGAGATGCCAATAGTTGAACCCAGGTACAGTTGTTGCTGCGGAGGACACAACTCATCAGTGTGCAATGCATCTAACTTTACAGGTTGTCGGCACATGATGACACATGCATACTGTATGTATGCTGTAACAGCTAAGACGGGGCAACAGTTTTCACTACAGTACATTTACTTTATACCCACTAATCCCCTATGCTCCATTGACGCAGTAAGACTTGCAACATTCATCTCCACCTGTAGTATGTGAATTCATGAACCGCTGGGCTGACATGAGATCTATTGAGATCTTTGAGTGTGATAACAGATTTGTTAATGTCAAGATATGTTAGATTAGCTCACTTGACAAATGTGTCTTTGTTCTGTCCTTATATCCCTGCGGCACAAGGTGTGACACACCTGGATGGGAGATCTCTCTAACACAACTACAAAGAAATGAACACGAGCAGTCGTGTCTTGTAACATTTGTAAAGGTGTAAAACCCTCAGATCTTACACCGTATTCCCCCAATGCATTATCATGCTACACTCACATTTCACTGTATTTCTTTAGTCAGATAATATGCCCCTACATTGCCCTCCTTATGTAAACATCAATCATCAAGGCTATACAGTACCATGGATTATCTATGGAACAGTGTAATACTCTCTGACAACATGCCTCTTGTTCATATAAACAACAGTTATTAGCAATACCTGTTTGGTAGAAAGTTCCATAGCAGTTATAGCTGTCGGCTCCTGTAAGAACACAGAATTTTGACAGAAATACATTATTCTTCTTGCTTCATAGTAACTAGCAATGGTTACAAAGGGAAAGCAGCTAATCAGACAACTGCATACCCTGAATACAGTCATCTCCTCCAGTAAGACCTCTTCTAGATCATGCCAAGAGCCTCTGGGAATGGTCACCACCTTCAAGACTGTCCCCATGTCTATAGTACAATGACAGCAGACATGTTTCAGTATACGTAGAACAGTTCAGTAGAAAAGTAAGATCACTGTTCTGTACTAGCTTCTTTGCCAGTGGTAGAAAACGTTAACAAGTGTACGTATGTGTTTGATAAACAGAATGTGAGTATCAGTGAGACCGGTGTCATTTTGGGTGTAACAGAGATTCTTAATCAATTTGCAGTTATTCACTAAAAAACAAAATACTTAAATACTGAACATACTAAGTCAGTTGGTTCCTAAAAGGGCATAACTGCACTTACGCCCTTTTGAGAAGGATTTTTTATGTTATATTTTAATTTTATCACAATAGATTGTTATTTATTTTAAACTGTATGTAATGATTTGTTCATATTGTCATCAGATGGGCCCATGCATTTAGAGGAAATGGATGAAACGCGCATGTGAATTTTAAAATGTTGTTTTGGCCATCCTGTAAAGTTGGAGAAATGTCCCTTACGCCCCTCTGGTTCTCACCCCTCGGTATGCAGTGTATGAGCGGTCAGATTTATATGTTTATAAGACAATTCCAAATAGATTTTGAGCATCTATATCAATGTGACTGGGAAAGACTGAATACCTGTCCCTATGAACATCACATCATACTGGCCGTCCTCTGCTTCAACTTTGTCCACAACTATCTGGGTGAATTGATAATCCACATCTGTCTTGACAACGATGGGTTGGTTGTTGATTGGGTAGACAGGGTTAAACATGGCGGGGTGACTCCTGGCAAAGGTCACAACCTCATCAGGGAGATCTTTGGTAGAATCAAAACCTCCAAACGTCTTGCTGGGGCACTGTGGAGAAAAATGTGGAGAAACATATCAAATAGAATTATGGTAAGTTTAGGCTGTTACCAATTGTTGGTAAAATGGCCTCTCAGACACATTAGAGCTTAATGAGCCTAATAGAATAGGCCTATTGGCCCATGCTGTCCACAACTTGTATAGGTACAGTTCCAGATTGTATATTTAAGATGACTATAAATCAAGTGATTAATCAGATGGACACTCACCGTACCAGGGCGTGGATATGGCACACGTCCCTGAAAGGGCACCCATTGATAGTTTGGTCCATCTCTGTGGGCGTAAGGACCCAGAAACACTCTCCTGACATCTGCCATGTTATACAGGCACACAGCCGAACCTTTGAAGATGTTACTGTTGGACACAAAGCAAAGAGAAAGTGTGAGACATACACCTTTGCCTTGCAGAATCATGCCACTAGAGTCTGGCACACAACCACTGCACCTGGATGTGGTGAACACAGCATAGACGATGGGGTTCTTAGGATCCTTACTGCTCATCAGAAATACATCCTCTGAAAAACAAAAACAATGTAAAGTAAGGGTTTTTGGTTGAGATTGACAAAGCAGCAAATTATTCCCGTGAGTCAAGAGAAGGGTTAGGGTTAGGTCAAGAGAAGAAGAGATCACTCACGTAGTTCATCAAAATGTGTGTCTATTCCATTGAGCCCGGGCACGGAGCAAACAAGCCTGGCTTTCAGGAAGGTGGTCCACTTATTAACTAGACTCCTGTGGCCTCCCAGGTCATTCTGGAGCAGAGATCACATGGACAAGTTCTGCATTAGACCTTTGCCTTCACTGCCAACATCTAACAACGTTTGTGTTTATCATGCAAAAGGAAACTGCCAGCACATCTAAAATATACATGTGATTAGCAGGCAGGGTGAAACAGGAATGCAGATTGTTTTATTGTTATTATTAATAAACAAGCATGCTTAATGCTCAATCATAAAGGCCTCACCTTGACATTTTTTTAATGTCACCAGTGATAATGTGGTTTCACATTGAGTAAAGTGTACACTATGTTCCCATACACACCCCCATACTGCATAGACACACTGACACACACTTTGATGTTGACAAACCGCATCCCTCTCAGTATTTATATATGGCAGCCTGTTATGTCCCAAATATGCACAGCCCTAAATTAATAAGGCATTCTACATAATGGATGGCTTGTTTTGCGCTGAGCCGGCCAGATTCTTGACATTCTGAGGGATCGGATCGTAATGAAGGAGACGCCATAAACAGCTAAATGGCACAAGGATGGACATCAGTGATCTGCGGTGCACTTAGCGTATTCCTGCTCAATTTTTACATCATTTGGCAGATGAATGATCAATGAATCTGGACGGGACAGACACTGAAATTGGATGCTAGGCCAGTCAGCCCGCCAACACACAAATGACAGTGCAGTTATTGCCATACCCTCTGCCTCTCACTCTGACATTTAAGCCATCTCTCAGGTTGTCTTTAGGGACCACGCTCACACAACAAAGCCCACGCATCTCCTGGCTAAAAATAACCAGAGATAATAGCTTACGAAAGCTGCCAATACGGGCAGCCAGCGTGTCTTCCAAATAGATCTGTCTCACAAATGAGAGCTGTTCCCTGTTGAACCGTTTCACCAGACGCACATATCTAAATGAAAATGTATTGGTGTCAATTAAATCTCCATTTAATTTAAATTAGAGATTCACACAGTGAATGTGTTGTTATTATATACATTTGCATCAATATGCATGGTCTTTCTGTGAGTGTGTATCGGTCAGAAATAAATAGAACTAAATATATGTGTGCGTGCGTACTTTGCAGAGCTGTCCGACGCGAGCGTGTGTGGCCTTCCCAGCGTGCTCTCCATCCATGGCATTCTCTCTGAAGAATAGGTAGACCTTGTCATCCTCTGGGTTGTCACTCTCAGGAATCAGATGCACACTCACAAACCTGGGATCTGACACACACGCACATGCACACGTTTGCATAATTTTAACCCATAACATTCTGAATAGTTGCTTTCAATCTAACCGTGAATTGTGAACCCCAAAAGTTCAGTGTGATTAATTCAAAGTTGTGTGGGAACCAATTAGTATAACATGTAATATGTTAAAGGTGCGGTAGGTATGATTTTAGAGCTACATGTAAATTGTTAGAAATGTTATAGACATCTGTCAGCTATCAGTGAGCAAAATGCTTTGTGAGAATATCTGCTCTGATCAATAGCCTGTGCCTCTGTATGATTCCATTTACATTGTGCCAGCTACCCTGCAGTATTTCTAACCAGTTAAGATTCATGTTCCTAGATTTGTCTGCCACATCTACCTCGCCTGTCAAACGAATGTGCACACATACGGCTACAACAGGCTTGTTCTCGGTGTATGGGGTTTGGGTTGTCAACATCTTGCTCTCTTTCCTTGTTTTTTAGGCTAGCTCTCGTTGTTTGTGTTGGTTCATATGTTCATTACTGTAAGATTAACGTATTGTTTTCAAGTGGTATATACTAACTGTAATATGCCTGCAACATTGTATTGAGACACTGTCCTGCTCTTTTTCAAATGTAAGTTTAAAGAGGTCCTTGCTTGCTCCCTGTTATGCACTCCCCGTTTACTTACCATTAAGCCAGCGAGAATCATGTTGCTCTGTCCTGATTGGATGATGCTTGCCCAGAGTGCGAAAAATGGCAAAGTCCCTCCCCATGAAGTCAGCTGACGTCCCAGAGTACAGCTCACCATCTGAACCAATGAGACAAGAGGACAGTTAGCAACGACGTCGGTTTCTGAGCAATAGGAGGTATCTAGGTACCAGGTGTGAAGTGTGTGTGCGTGCATGCGTGTGTGCATGTGTTGGTGGGTGTGGGGGAGGTGGAGGGCATTATTCAGAGGCTTAGCTGTACAGGTCGGCCCAGAGATCTGAGACAACACCAGACGCCACAGACTGGCGGGTGACACAGTGAACATGCGGACTGTGACATTTACGCTGACACGGCACTGACATCATGATATGTAGAGACATATGACGGGGGGAAGCAGTGTGGTGTGAAGCAGGCAGGAGTACATCATAATGCAGTTATAAGGGAGAAATAGAAAGGAAAGTGATGGAGGGTGATGGGTTGGAAAATGGCCATCTGTCAGGTTAAACGGTGTGCTTTAACGTAACGTGACTGGCCGTAATCGGGGTGACAGAGCAATGACACGCTTACGCCATCCCGTTTCATTTGCCAAAAGACGAGTGGATTTAACACAAAACAGACGACGCAAATGGGAAAAACTTGCACACTAATTATCCAATCCTGGGAAGGTATAGAACATAAACGCATGCGCTCATACACATATATTGCTTAACAACCTGGACCACTCGCTGAAGAAGTAAAATACAAAAATGTGTCAGATTCCAGAAAATACCTAGTTTTCCCAGATAATTTGCTCTTCCCGCTGATTAAAATAGATTAGTTTATTGAGCAGACAATGAGAGGTTTGTGTGTGTGTCTAAGTACAGAGTAGATCAACCCATAAAGACCAACATAGAACAGCATTCCTGTTATTCACACGTACTTTACATCTGACAGTGTATTATGTATGTGGTGTAATGACTGCGGGTGTTCTGGCTGCCCCTGAATGTTTATATAAGTTTCACAGAGGATCCTGACCAACTCACCGATCAACAGCGACGCCGTCAACAGCTTCGGGTCATAAGGGCTCTTTCCTCTGCCGTTCTCCGTTTGGGACTCCAGCTTGAACACGCTGTCCTAAACGCATTGGGCAAGGGGGATCAATTACAGTAGACTGACGACATGGGTCAATACAACACGCAGTAGATCTGTGTCGACTGCATGACGACTGCCTGTAATAGGGTCACATAAACTCACAATCCTCAAAAAACAGTGGTTCACAGGGTTGTTTAATGACCTCTCTGGGGGTCCCCCTCCTACATTTGACAACCATAATCTATTTTTCCATTATCTTATCCTGTCCCAGAGCTGCCTCATAGAGCTCCACGCTCTATGACTTGGTAACCTCAAAACCTTGCAGACAACACAGAAACTGCAGCACAGCGCTAGGTCACAGTCTACAGAGAAGGCAATTTTCATAGACCCCCCCCCCCGTCCTAATTGCTTTAAAATGACTGTCTAATGAATGGGAAACACACAATGACATTTGGAGGAGAAAAGAGCAATTTTTTTTAGTTGAAACTACTCTTGTCTATGAAACCCAGTGTTTAATTTTCCACATCATTTTGCTGAGTGAATAAAACTAGTTTTAAGAGGCTTTTTTAGGGCTCTCACACACAACCAGGAGGATGCCCTTCACAACTCATATAATACATACGTTGAATGTCCACTAAGGAAAGTAAATCTAGGCAGGTTAAGAGGAAGAGCATGTCGTACATACCTCTGGTTTCTTGCCCACCTCCAAGTATGCGCACACAGGGTGGAAGGCTCCTGTCCCACACACATACACGTGGGTCTGGTTGAATGGCTGCAGCACCTTGATGAAGTTAGAACATTCCCTCTGATGGACAGGTGAAGGAGGGGAGATTACAGTAATTACACTACAACGTCGTCACCTTTTGCACTTTACATCCCAGTGTTAATCATGTCTTGACTTTAATTTCTACAACATGTATCCTTGCACCCAAGGGTTGCATGTCAATTTTGGAGCAAATTAGGAGAGTATTTGACATGAGTGAGTAGAAATATTAGCTACTTTGCATGAGTCATGGTCAAGACAGGCAGCAGCACAAATAACACAGATACAGACAAAAAGTACTAAAAGATAAACAATTATTATGTTCACAAAATATATATAAATATATATATATATATTGTATATATACATATCATATTTGTGTAAATCTTTTTTTCTGACACTTCTCCACACAATCAGATGTAATATGGCTGATCTATGTGTTGTATTGTAAACAAGTACAATATAGCTTGCTGTGTGCTTTAATGGTGCTCCAGAGATGTGTGGCCATTTCCCATGTGTTCCCTGACCTTAAATAAATATGCATATGTCATGTGGGGGGAAAAGAAAAAATAGCAATGAAAATAGAGCCAGAAATCACGCATGACTAAGTTGGTCTGGCTTTTCTGGGTCAGCAGCAGAAAGAGGTCTGTGTAATGAAAGCTTTTGTTTTTCTCTCATCAATTGTGTGTTTTTGGACTTAGAGTCTGTGCTGTGGGTTTATGATGGTAGGACAGAAGTAACAGCAGTATAGTTTGTTTTATATGGTCCCCTAAAACTTCAGAAGTGCACTGACGTTGCATGGGGTCACAAAAATGACAGAGCAAAGCTGTTAAGCATATATTATGATCTAAACACCTAAAACCATTATCGGCTTCCTACTGTTACATCAGCCAGCATTAGTTGCTGTATATCTTTATAAAGTGACTTGAATGTAAATAATGCAGTCGACAGTGGATTTCACTCTTTATGAAAACGTCACAATTTTACCAGTATCCATATGTACTTCATCCATATTCCTTACTCCCCTCCACTCTATTCTACAGGGCTCGCCATTCATTTAGCCCAGAATGTTTACAGAGAACACACAGAGACAGCATTCTAATGTCCTTCTAATTAGCTGTATAGTTTGGCATGTGAGCTCCAGCATCCCTGCTGTGGCTAAAACCTTGGCAGTGAACTGTGGCTGGAACAGCACTGCTATGATTTCATACTCCAGTCCATTGCCTCCGGCCCTATTGAAAGCTTAATATTTAAAAGGCATCTTTTGGAGAGCTGGAACACTGTCTCTCCTTGTGTTTACATAGAGTTATGCCACACTACACAAGCTGCTGGTAAGCTTACACTCTGCCAGACACAGGGAGATGTGGTGCTTGGCTTGTCATGCAAACACAGTTTGGATAATAACTCGGCAGGGTTATCTACAAAACTTTAGGCATGGAATGCATCCGGTCAGATATAATTTCAAATGAAATTGTTTGCATAATTTATTCATATTGGATGGTCAAATAGTGAACATTTCTCTAAACACATTAAGCATTGAACAGCTATAGTCACAAAACATGATTCAATATTGTTAACAACGTTCTGATATAGCACAATACTCTGCTGCAAATGTATCACTTATCACTTATCACATTACGTTTATCACTATATATTTTGAGTGTTTTGTCCTTGTGACAGATGTGCAATCTGCAGTCTTGCAGTGCACATACTGTATTAGGCATTATACAACAGTTAGTTCCGATCAAGTGATCTGATTGGACGAGAGGCATTCCATGAGTGCCAATATTTCAGTCTAACGCACTGGGACTCTATGCATGTACAGTGTATCACTCCACTTTACCAGTGTTCTTCTAATAACAGTTGCTAATTAAAAAAAACAACACACTTCTGATACGCTGTTCAAGTGACTCAACATATTTTTCTTTACTGGCTGTACTGTGTGATAAATGGAAACGGGCAAATGTACATGACTACATGATACAAACATTGATGTATTGGATACAAATTAGCTAATCTGCGGTAACGTGAAAATGTATGTAACAAGCTAGCATGATGTTTATGTTTTGCTTGGTAACAGTCCAGCCATGCAGTTGCTGACACAGAATCAGAGGGATTGTCGATAGGAGTTTAGAACTATGGTTGAGGGACTATTTATGTTGGCGGAGTCGAATTAATCATTAACAAATAATTTTCTGTTTGGCGCTTATTACTATTATTTACAAATAAAATGAGTGTGTCGAACTGTTGTATGAATGCAATAACACACTCAAGGTCGTGGGTTAGACTGTATACGGCCTCATACGTACCTACGACCGAATCACACCCGTGCGCACTGCCTCTCGTGTGTTATTGCTTAAATAAAATATGCCATTGTTTTCTTACTGAGAGATCCTTCCCTGCCCACTTGCATTCGTCTCTTCTTGGGGGAGATGCTGGCCAAGAAATCTGAAACACAGAATAAAAGCTCACAGGCCAGTGTGACAAATGTATGTGTGTGTGTGTGCGTGTGTGTGCATGTGTGTGTGCGTGTGCGTGCGTCCACCTGCATGTATGTGCCCGCCTGCATGCAAGTGCATATAGTATAATGGGTGAGAGTTGCGGGGTCACAATGCAATTTGTTCTCTACTTTGTTTCTGTTTACTCCATTATTCATCCAGGTGCAGGTAGCAGCTAGCATGCCTGTCACAGCGTGTGATCCAGTGTGACAGCTCTGGCCTGAAATATTCATGAGGCACTTCTAAGTAGAAATACAGTCTCCAGATAGCCAAGACCCTTGCTGGCACTCTGAATGGGGAACTGCCTACATGTGAACTTACTGTAAAAACACATGGATGGATGGATGGATAGATAGACGTCTACACATTCAAACATAATATGTTTACCTGTGCATAGTCTCTGCTGATGTTGAGAAGGTTGAATGAGAAGATGTGGTCCTTAGCTCCAACCACAAGCCTGCCCTTCTCCTCATCCAAAAGGAAAGTGTGGTATGCTGAGCTGTTGGCCAGACCGTCAAATGTCAGTAGGTTGTTAGACTCCAACATATCTGGAAGGGAAGAAAAATATTGTTGGTCAACTCACTCCTTGTCAGATTCAACCAATATGCAAGAATGTATTTCCTACCAATCAATCAGGGATGCAGGCTACACACTTTTGAAGACCTTTGTCTCTGGCAGGCTCCATGGCCATAGTGGGGACATGTAGTTCATTGTGTGTTTGCTACAACTTGTTGGTCTGGTTTTGATTGGTTGGGACAGGCAGGGTTTTAGTTTGTTTTAACGTTCCTATCGTTTCCAAACAAGACAAGCTTTTCAGCACTATTGTATGACCATGACCAGAGATTTCCCTCTCCGTTTACAGCATATTAGTATTGCTGCTTGGTACCACATACACCAACAGCACAGGGATCACTGTTATATGCGTCAGGGGTACTGTGTGAATTGTAGACTAAAAAAAGTTAAAGAATTGCTTTGTGTTGGTGCAAATCCTACACTGGCATCATCTCCATCACTCTATTCAGCGCCCTGAGTTTATGCCTTTATTTTTATTTATTTTTTGGCTTGCTTTGTTTCATGCTATACCATGAGCTTGGATGTTCTAAATGTGTTAGTCAAAACCCTTTTTCAGACACACAAACTGCCCTTCTACTGGGAACGATAGCTGACAGAGATCACTGGGAAGTCACTGCCAAGCTGACTTGGACTGGGAAGGTACTGGCAGAACTGGGAGCCAAGGAATAAATTGTCTGTCTATGGCAAAGTGACCTTGATGGACGTGGCCAAGTAGAAGTTGGGAAAGCTCACAGTGGAAAACTGGGAGGAATACATAATGCCATAATGCTCTCTTAATATGCCACAGTCCAAACTGCAGGCATACTGTAGTCTCAACCACAACAACCATTAGGTCACTTCCATATGGTTACTTTTAGAAACAGACTTTTTACACCCTACACTGTAATCCACGGGTGTGCCAACAGCACTAGGCATCTTACAGTGTGGAAATCGAAAGAATAACACATTATATGTAAGATTTGAGGATCTCATGAAGTAAACAACGCATTACACCACCTTTCACACATCCTTTATAACCTGTTCACACAAACATTCATATGCAAAAACTTTGTTTTTACTGCATGTCTACCCACACATTGACCCCCTCACCCTGCCCACCCACACAGCAAAAAGTGGACAGCTACTGTATGGAAAAGAGAGGAGTAAGAGCAAACAAAAAATGGTATCTCTTCCTATTTTTAAATATGTTTTCATGCTTGTAGTCCCTTTCATTGTATCACTCAGGAAGTAAATATCAAACATGTTCATAAATGTTTTAGCTAAGTGAATGTACCGCCTTTCTCTGGATGGTGTCAGAGGTTAGGGTTAGAGATACAGTATAGCAGTAACTTTGAGACATAATCAAATAAATAACACAAATAATATGTGGGTACTGTATGTGCCTTCAACAATTGGCAGGTTTTATTATCCATTCATCCATCCATCCTCATCCACGTATCCATAGTCGGTTCATATTATAATATGTTGATATAATTTATCAGTCAAATGGAAATAATTTTTAAAGTCACTATGAGGAGTTTTGCGATGAGTAATAGCATCTCTCAACTTAAGGACTGCATTTCCCATGAGCCTTGTCGCAATGAGCTACATAACTGTACTCCCCAGAGAGAATAATGGAGAGGCAGCTATTATAACAGATTCAGATACTTTTGTATTTTTTAATTATCAGATTTGCAAAGAATCCAACCCGGTGGGAAGCTTTTGTAATAAAACATAACTACCCAAACAGGTATCACTTTACAATATGACTGCCCTCATAAGGGTTTATTAATGGTTTATAATAAATATATTAATTAGGTTATAAACAATGTATAAATCATTAGCACTATAACTGTGTACGTTTTACCTGTGGCAGTTTTTCAATTGTACCTAAAAACATTTTAATAGTATATTGAAGTCCCCAGTCTATGACTTATCCTAAAATTGTGTTGTGTTGCACTATTTTTTATACAATATAAATCCAGATTTAAAATGTTTTCACCTCTATAACTTTAACACCTATAATAAAAAAAAAATTATAACTATAATGCCACAATGGGTAAAATGTACCTGTAATAAAGTAAAGTTTATTTTTGCGCAGCCTCCATCCATCTATTCATCTATTTTTTTCCAAGCCCACTATTCAATGCCCCACCCGGTTGTTTCTATACGCATGCCCTGTAAGCTATTTGCACTTGGCATGTAGGCTAATGGTGGTTGATAACAGTTAGAAATATTCCAAAGGAAATAATAGCACATTTCTCAAATAATAGTTCTGAAATATCAGCGAGAACCAGAAAGAACTACAAAATACTTTTGAGAGCGACAGTATCTTATAATTCCCCCAGTCTCAATGCACAGTCTTGACAATGAGAGCGACAGTATCTTATAATTACCCCAGTCTCAATGCACAATCTTGACAATGCACGTGAATGATAAACATGTAGGCTAGACTACAGGAACAGCAATATCCTTAATATACTTAATATTCTAACAGGGTAAATCAGCCTACCTTGTTTAATGTTAAGATTATGTTTAGTTATGACTTCCTATAGTTTTCATTATCTTGGCTTGCTTTAGACATTTTTTGAGCACACCAGGATTTGTCTCACATCGATCTGCATAATCGCACAACACAAAACTTTACTGTACCATACAGTAAAGTTAGTTTTTGTCTTGGATCATCAGATACTATCCCTTTGATGTCCTGTTCTTTTGTTTATGTTGGTATCTCCTCTTGCTTTTTTGGCTTCAAAAAAGCAAAAAAATACGACACTTCCCTCTTAGGCTTTTAGGATGTAAAACCATGTGTAGTCTAAAACGCATTAAAAAAGCATTTCTCCTAAAAGCTTGACAATTCCCCTGCGCATGACATAGGTTTGTACATTGACTGTTGTTGGAAGGGGAATATTTCCGAGTAGTTAGCTCCTTTTTTTAATAGGGAGATATATAATGGCGTGTGTTGTTGACCAGTGATCATGTTGACCAGTGTAGAGCCTAGTCTGTCATAACCATGTGAAGCAAGACAGTTGTGCTGCAGCCATAAATTACGTAAATATTACTCTCAAATACTTCAATACTACATGCGATGGTGCTATCTATAATCATTTTCTGGTAGTGACCTTGTAATGTGTTTCTCTTTTGCGCGGGGGAGCGAGGTTCAAGTCCTGGGTGGGATATATTTAACTCTGGCGTCATATTTGGTTTTAATAACTAAAAGCATTGTTGTACAGGCTTAAAATTTGAGACCTGTTTCAACACACTTTCATCCCCCCCACCTAAAAATCCTATCCTGCGCCACTGCTTCACAGACTAAACTAACGTTAACTGCTTGATATACTCAGGTTTGCAGGCATTCAAGGGGCCAACTATCAATTTTTTATGTGCTATGTTTCTGTAGGCTATTACAGGTTAATTTTTACTTGAGCTGGGGGTAACTGTTTTAACAACATCAATTTAAAAACTTGTGCATGGGACTTCTGATTCTCACCAGAGTCTAACCAGAGAAACGATGACATTGAATCACTTCTCCCCTAGGTCTCGTGAAATTAATTCGGTTTTATTATTCTCAAGTCATTCCAAGCATGGTAAAAACATAGTGTATGCATTTGAGTAGGTTGTCCACTAAGAATATGTGACAAAGTGCGTCCCGTATTGACACAGTAAAAGGTGCATTTTATCGTTCAATAAAGGACAATCCCGTATTACGGATTACGGGTTGCAACCCTAGTTGCTAACTACAGTAAGTGGTCTGGTTTATATAGATTGTTGTATAGTACTTTGTATGATAAATGTTTGTTTTACATATTTGGAAAGCAATGTTCAGGTCAAGCCTGATGTTTCCTTACACATAACATAATGATTCTGTCTCGTTTTCAGTTAGCAAGTAAACATCTAAACTCTCACTTTAAGTATTGAGAGACCACAACCTAACATACTTGTAATAGCATAAATGACAACAAGATCTGAGATTTAACATAATAGATAGATAGCAGTAACTTGATCTTTCCAAATAGTGAGCCCGCATGAAAACAGTTATAATTTGTTTATGATGTTTAATATTGATTTATAAAGTGTTCAACCTAATTAATAAGATAGTTGTAAATCATTTTAAAATCCTTTATAAAAAGGGTAGTCTTATTGTAAAGTGGTACTGTATCATATAAGCATCAACAATGAGGAAATAGCAGAAAATTCCATGTAGTGCCATTAAAGTGTTGAGTGGTTACCGAAGTACAATTCATTTTGGATGGAGAGTGTGAGAAGGGAGAGACGGAGAATAGAGAGCTACTTCCTGCATGCTCTAATACCAGATTCCCTTAGTGGATTTAATTCCAACATTTGCCATTATCTCTCTCAGAAAGCATGTATTTGATAATATATTATTACACATGGACAAATTCACAAAAGCAGAAATACACCGATACAGACACACAAGATATACCATACATATATCTATCTATATATATATATGAGTGTGCAATGTGCATGCACTCACACAATAGTAATTATAAAGGGAGTTCACACCCAGTCTGACTTTCATTGCCTGGGTAATGTTGGTGGTTTCCTGTGTAGCTCAATATCCCTAGCGAGAGATCTGTACAGTATACAAAGTACTATATACTATACTATGTGAGCCAGCCCTTAGGCACACAGACTCCCCAATCCACAGGTTTATATTAATTTATTGTCACAAGCTCAATGAATGAGATAAGATGTTTTCTTTAAGATTATTTAGGTTTATAACATAACTGTTTCTAAACTCAAAACCTATTGTGATAAAAGCAAAAATAAATATTCCATAATCATACAAATGTAAATATAATGCCTATGTATTATTGGGTGGGTACCAAGTAACAGTTTCAATCAACCTGTAGGATAGCTGATGCAACAAATGCATATTACATTCCATCTGGACACTTAATGTGCCAGTCAAAGAGATTACACATCAAGTGGAATCTGGAATCTGAGTACTTTAATCCTATTAAGGGATTACACGATTGCATACACATTTTCTGTCTGCAGAGAGAAGAATGAAATTGCCTCAAGGTCAAATAAGGTTTCTGCAAAGTAGTTTTCAGTGCAGCCTAGTGTGCTGTGTCCCAGATCTACAGTATGTTCTGGTGTAGCCATGGTGATCAATCATAAGTGGAACCACTGAGCCCTTCACTGACAGTACAACAACATGTCTTACCTGTGACCCCTTTAACCTTAGTCACTATTGTGTGCGTGTGTGTGAAGTTAAGAGACAGAGAGACATAATGTTGTGACAGCAGTGCGTGTGTGTGTGTGCGTGTGTACAGTATGTATACTGTAACCCTCAGACAGACCAAGTTAAAAGCTGGTATTATAAAATAATATTGATTGCATGCAACCGCTGCTCTAAAAGTAAGGGCAGGAGGCTGTGTATCTGTACAGTGACATACAATATAGGCTAAACAAACAACACATCCCACATGTGTGTAAGTCATATACAAAGGAGAGGATTTCACTAATAGACAGGTGTGTGCAAATGAAAGCAAGCGAAAGAGAACGAGAGGAAGGAGGAAGGCATGGAGGAGGGTCAGAGCCAATCTAATAATTTATGTTTTTCCGAAGGAGAAAATTACAGCTTTGAGAAAAGCAAGGTTATTTTCCAAACAGCAATGGGCCAAGGAGAGTATGCCAGGAAAACAGACATGACCAGCTCTCTCTTAAACTACATCTGACTCTTTATCAGAGGACTCGACACAGCATCTCCAAGTCAGCTCGCAGCAAACCCATGCACACACACACACACACACACACACACACAAGCACACATTCTAGAGGGGGTAGTGTCCATAGAAACAGACCATTTATTAAAAGCCAATCACCCAGAGACTAATACTCTATGGACAATGTGTGTGTGTGTGCGTGTGTGCGCATGCATGCGTCTGTGTTTGTGTCTGCTTATGGAGCATGTGAAACAGTACACAGAGCAGTGTGTTATTGGAAGGAAATAGAAACCAACAAGATGTTTCATGGAAACCGAAGCAACATGTTGGGACGAGACCACTGCTTAGCTATTCCAGCGAGTTAGCCAGCCAATTCCATAGCGCACATCACTATCTAATAGCCATTGTCTAAATTGTAATACACATTAGCTGCCACACTATCTTCGACTCTCACTAAAGCCCACGCCCACATTTTATTGTGACCTGCGCATTGATGATAATGTTTATGGCAGAAACAAGATGCAAAAGCACATAAAAGAGAAAAGCAAAAAATGCACACACTAGCGCTTAGACAAAAAACAGGTGTCAGCTGCTTAACTGCCATGTCTGCACCCCCACTCTGGTTCTCACACTCCTTATTAACGTAGCCCTGTGTAGTGCTTGTAAAAAGTCCCTGCGCCTGTTACCACTAACAAACTAGCGTCTATCACATTCTCTGTATCACCGCTGGCTCTCTGTGTCGATGGCATTTCCACACTTGAGCACCTCTACTTCACAGTAACACAATTGATACCTCAATAGGGAGAAGCAGAGAGAGATAGAGAGCATCAGATGGAGTAGATACAAAGAATCCATAGTCCCATGTGAGAATGATAAAAATAAACTATTTTACCCTACATTCTCTCTCTCTCTCTCTCTCTCTGGTGTGCAGTGTAGTCTTAGTGCTGCCATAATAAAAGCATGAAACAATCACACTCAAACACATCGAATGAGACCGCCAGTGTATTAGCTGTCTTAAAAATTCACTCTTCCAAACGGCTGTATGGTTGCTGGGTGACAAACCATAATAATGTATAGCTGGCTGATGTAAACAATATGCATTGACTTCTTCCTCATTGCCTGAGGCAAAACGGCACAACGCTTTTTCAGTCAAGTAATTTGTCGTGTGTCATTCAGAAAAAGCATTGAGACAACTCAAATCCATCTACATCAGAGGCAGTGGACCTCGACTAATTGTATATCCGCTAACTGGCATGGATTGAGGTTATACATTGTGAATGGATTTAGCCAGATTTGGCAGGTCATTTTTGTATTTTCAGGAAAGTAAATTAATTGGATATCTTTAGAATTTAGTCTAAAAAATAACAACGTAAAAATTGAAAGATCGGATTTTTAACCATATACACAAAATACTTTTTACATTATAGGTTTTCAAACATAATTAGGTGCCTTGAGTTTGTTTTCAGTGTTTTCATTACATAAAGAAACACTACAGAAAGTGTTCTAATATATGATTTCTAAAAACAACCAATGCTCTCTCTGAACAAGCCAGGCCTAATCTAGCTCTCAGTGTGCATAAGATACCTCACCTTCCCTTTAGCCATTTTAAATATATAGCTTTATTACGATGCAAGAAACCCAAGTCAACCTAATTGGTTCTTGACATGCTTCTGGATTAGAGCTTTTTAACAGAACTTCCACATTTCCAAACCCAGGTAAAAAGCTAAATCACACCCACAACAAACCTAGCACAATGGCTTATGACTATAAGAATGCCACGAGTGACCCGTGAGAGACTGCTTTCGACTGGTGGTTTAATTCTTGGCAGGATTCTTGTGCTTTTATTTGGCTGCGTCTAGCTCTGTGTGTGTGTATGAGTGTGTGTGTGTGAATGCCTGTGCGCGCGCTCGTGTGTGTGTGCTCACCCGTGTGAAAGCCCTTGGCTTCGCTCATCAAAGGGGTGGACAGGTCAGGAAGAAGGAGTACATTTGGCAGTACACTCAAAGCCTATAAAACGAATGCGTCGCTGGGCAGTAAACAACATGTGCTCTACTTCTGCTGCACGGTATATACATGCAGGACATATGTGCCCTGCGGTGCGCTGCAGGTTCTGTGTACGCACAACAAGGGTGACCGGAACCTTAGCCTATCGGCTCTCTATAAACCTCTATTAAACCGTTCTCTCTCTCCACTGGCCTCTCATCACCTAGTCACTCAGTTGTTGATACAGTTGGACCTTGGCGGGTGTTTAGGTAGCCATGGGGTACATTGTTATCCTTCCCGCTGCTCCACTGCCCCCTGGCCCCTTATCACCCCACCACCCCCCTCTGAAGGTTACACTGGGATCTCCCAGGGTGTCACCGTGGAGGAGGGTTGGAGGAGTGTGGGGAGCAAAGACGTGGGTGTGTTTGTGTCAGCTCCTACTGGGAGCTTCCCTCTGCGATACACACTTGAGAATTAATTTCCCTGAAACACAGTCTATGGTAAAGTCAGCAACATGTGCACGTGTGTGCATGAACACCGCCGTGAGCACACGGGAACACACACACACACACCAGCAGTTAGACACAGACATTATACTATTCAACATGTTAGTGAAATTGATTGAATTCATTAATATTTCTTTTCACCTCTAGGGGTCAGGGTTCCTTCAACTTGTGTCCTAATGTGTCCCCACACAAGAAGAGAAAATATACCTCTTCGGGGAAAGACAAAGTGATACTCAAGACAGATAAAAGAGAATGATTTGTATTTATGTATTCCACAAATCTGAATCCTTCTCTGCAATCAATGGGGTGATATAGTATCTAACTAATACATGATTCATGATTTACTGTAATAGTCCTATCATACTTTTTATTTAAAGTCTATTTACAGTGAGTTATCAATAATACACCCCACATGTCATGCTGAATTCTCGCATGCAGCAAGCTAACGTTTTATGTCTTTGCTTTATGACTTCAATGTATTTTTATGATGATTGAGAATAATGTGGAATAGTGGTATCACATGTGGAAGCCCATATGCCTCTGATAGTGACAAACATACCCTTGTTGGCTACAAATGTATGTCAGGAATCCAGTGCCAGCTAGGGAGCATTGTCAAGCTGCAATAGAGATATCAGAGGCGTGCCGCAGTCCACCGACAGCATGTGGTTTATAATATATGCTCACAGGTATCATTAGCTACCTACAGCTGACAACACATTAATGTGTGAAAGAGTGTGTATATGAGCACTGTTGTGTGTGCAAGTGTGAATTAATGGACACAGACGTGTGTGCGTGTGTGTATGCGTGTGCGTGTGTGTGTAATTATAGATCTCCCATAGCTGAGAAAGAAACGTTTCTCTTTGGGAAAGCCATCTGCTGAAACAGACCTGCACCATTCATCCTCAGTATAATTATGCAGTAAAGGACACAGCAGAAAAAAATGACATCCAGAAAATAGAGGAGGGAGGGATAAATGACGGCAAGACCGTGTCTGGCACTGCTTTCCTTTAGAGCCAAACACAGCCGACCAGGACGTCCATTGATATAAAGTTTAGTTGTAGCTCAGAACATTGCATTTATCAGCTCAATGTAATTCTCAATCATTTTCTCGCTCTCTTAAAAGTTTATATTGTAGTTAATTTCATTGATTGGCTTTTGTATTTAACTGAATATAAATATTAGTATTTCTTGAATGTTTATCACCTCATAATCAATCTAATCGTTTCATAAGAAATATAAAATCAGCTGCGCTGTCTGTCTGCATGTCGTTCTCTGCATGTCGTTCTGCATGACCTGATAAAGATTTATTAAGGTGAATGTACACTATAACAGGCACAGGCATATGGATAATAAAACCCTACAGGTTTACAATGCCTATCCAGTTATGCAGGCAATAAAGAGCTGACCTCCACATGTGAACACCTGTACAAATCACACGTCCTACCATACAGTGTCTAACGTAAATATTCCTCGTTTATAGAATGGAAACGTACTCTACCTGTCAGTGTAGTGCTGTGAGTAACTTACCTTTATAGGAAAGCTTTAGCCGAGGGACGTTGTTCTTGGTTTGGTGGGCTCTGTTGCGCTCTGCCTGAAGCAGAACCAGCCCGCACAGCAGCAGGACGCTGCCCCAGACGTAGCCCATGGTCTTGGGTCACGAGAGGCCAGAGAGCTCCCTTAAATACACACCTCCAGGATGAATTTGGGATTCTTGTAGGAAAAAACAAAAAGACACTCCAGTGATCCGCACTCTACGGTGAGATGTGTTGCCTTTATTTCAGTTCAGATTGGAGCATTGTCATTCTGCACTGGTAACTATAGTGCCGGATGTGCTAAAAAAACCCAGGTTAGAGTCCAAAGCCCAGCTCCAGGGGTTCCAAACCTGTAAGAGGACGGACGGGTCAGAGCGAGCAGGCACCTGTGCACTCAGTCCCAGACCAGGGAATATAAACCTTAAAGGGTTAAAACAAGACAAGGTCCACCATGCTGACTCCCTGTCCAAACACTTACAGTAGCTAGTCCTTAACGTTCTTTCACAGACGCTTCTGTCAGTTGCGGAAACAAAACAGGTCCAGTCTGTTTCAGCTGTTAATCCAGTCTGCTTGGTAAGCACAATCTGAAGTCTTTCTCTCTCTCTCTCTCTCTCACTCTCTCTCTCTCTCTCTCTCTCTCTCTCTCTCTCTCTCTCTCTCTGTGTCTAGTTAGCGCTACTACAAACTAGTCCAGCCCACCACAGCTTTTCTCCGTCCACACAGCACACAGGCACACAGAGCAACTGAGAACAGCTGAGGCAGACAGGAGAGAGAGCGAGAGAGAGAGAGAGAGATTGAGGTAGGGAATGGAAATTAGAAGAGAAAAGGAATGATGGTATGAAAACAAAACTATAACACTGAAGAGAGTGAAATAAAAGAATGCAGATTATACAGAATATCATTAGATTTCAAGTGTATTTTACTCCAAATATTTTTTACTCCATTTACCATAATATCTAAATTTCAGATATTTCAAATAAATCATATATTCCTCTCATAAACAATGTTGTAGGACAACTCTCTCTCTCTCTCTATCTACAAATGTATGTACGTACTTTCTTTCTTTCTTTCTTTCATGAGTCTTTGTGAGTTTTTCACATTTAACATTTTTCTTGAAATAAAATGTGTTTCTGTACTTATTGCCGGAAATGTGTGTGTCTAAATCCTTATCCCATGAATACGTGCTTCATCAATATGTTCATCTATCATACTGAATTGCATTGTAGTAACCTAACCATTGAAAACATTTTTTTAACTGTCCAAGAGAGGTGCAATGTAACAGCATGGAGACCTCAAGTGTCTTATTCAATTTAGTTTTCAATTACATATCAACTGTAAAAATTTATAAAAAAACAGGTTAAATACAGTATTTTAAGTGAAGAATATCACTACTGAATATGTTTGAAGCATTCTCCAGCATGGATAGTGAATAAAGCATGAGATCAAAGGATTTAACTACGTAACAAACTAGTTGCCTTTATTGGCTATTTGGTGGCTAATCCATCATAGTCCTAAATAGAGTTCCCTCTTTATTATTTCAAACCATTTCAAATGAGATGTCAACCCCGCTCTAAATGGCAGACTCTTTTAAAGCTGGCTCCTTCTCCCAGTGCATGATAATGACTTCAGTGAGGATGGTGTGGTTAAGGCCTCTAACAGGCCCCTATCCATCTGGATAAAGAGCCATCAGACAGTGGGAGGAGAGCTGAACTAATCCTGTAGTGAGTGGATGGGCCTCACGGTTATGCTAATGTCGCCTGGAACTTGGAGGTCCCAGAAAGCACATGGGGGACTATAAGTGTCACGCTGCAGACTCTGCTTCCCAAACAGAATGGATTAGGCATTGGAACAGACAACCTCTTTTCACCACTTCGTGGGATTGGCAGCGTTGACGCACAAATTCGTTATTCCAGGGATCATGTAACCCAATCTGCCGTAGCCGAGGCCAGACGGAACTATTGTTTGAGGGGAATTAGGAGTGAATGAGCCACTTGAGAATTGTACTCCACACTTCTGTCGTCCATAACCTTTGCAATGTGATGTCAGGGGTCTAAAGCTATGTGCTTTAAACTGCTTACTGCATCAGCATCATCCTTCCATTTAAATGTATTTTCTGATACACATAGAGTACTAACCCCATGTCCAACAACCTTACAGAGGCAAAGCATCTGGGTCTTCTAATTCACAAACTCTAATTGAAATGATTTCAATAAGCATAATATGCTGACTCGTCATCATGTGTCTTCTTCAGTATAATCTCCAGGGTAAAATATATTACCTTTAAACCTGCTCTATATTCTAGCTCCAATCTATCCTTAAATGTCCTCGATACAAATGTTTATTGTTTCCATAGCTTTGTGGAATTGTGGTTTTAAGTAGAGTAAGAGTCTGGAGGAACTTCTGAAAGCTATCGTTCCCTCGCCTTTCAGCTCAGCTATAGTTAGAAAATAAACTGAATAACATTAGTCCAATAAAAAGGGGGACGCGTCCTTGAGTAAGCAAGGGTTTGTACAGAGCCCAAAGGGAGTTGTGAGCTTCAAGAGGACTGTCCCATTCCAAAGCACCAACACTCTAATCCTTTCTATTCATTCGAGCAGGCGTTTTGGAGTGCTCTGATCATTTCAGTGCCCATCGACCCATATGTGTAAGTCCTGGGAGGTGGAGAACCTATCTAAGTTGTGAAGTGCTGTGGTATGTTTGGAAGTGGGCTTGATTGGGACTCTGGAGTTGGGCAGGTTGTAGTGGCCTGTCGATACCCGTTAAAAAGTTGATCCCCCGTCTCGCCATTCACCCAGTCCTCCAGACAATGCTCCTCTCCACCTCACTGCACCTCCTGCCCCCTCAAGGGCCTCCCCTCCTCAAGCCCAGCCATCAGATCTGTCCACTTCACCTCTCTATAGACAAGCTGTTCTCCTCTATCACCGAGCCCACGCAACCCCCCTCTTCATACCATTCTTGCTCTGCCTCCACCGCTCCTTCCCCTTTGTGCCCCCCCGCCCTGCCAAACCTTTCCATCCTTGACTGTCCGTCATTTCTTCTGACACTCTTCCTTTCTCGTCCTCTGACCTCCACCTACTCTCCTGTGGCTCTCCCCAGGCTGGGGAACGTAATCCTCCAAATGAGAAGATTTAGCTGAGCAAAGTGAACCACAATCCTGAGGCACACAAATGGTCTACGTGTGCCACCCACCTACCATTTGCGACAACATTTTGCATCCACCCACCAAGCTTTTGTAACAATTAGTTTGTCGACAAAATAAAAATCAACAATACCAAAGAAGACTGTGAACTCTTAAAATACATACATTTAACTTCAAGGTATAGTTTTGTTAAAGCACCCCAGCTCTATAGATAACTTTAGTTTAAAACTCAAACGCATATGTGGCTATAGTGTGAGGGAATGCTATGAGCCTATGAGCATTGTTTGGGGAGGACTAGAGATAAACGCACTCAACTCAGATGAGGAAGGGGCATGATTCACAACAATTATAATGCAACCACAAATCAATTCCAGGGTTTATCCATTCATCCTCATCCGCTTATCTGTAGTCGGGTCGCGGGGGCAGCAGCTCCAGCAGGGGACCCCAAGCTTCTCTTTCCCGCACCACATTAACCAGCTCTGACTGGGGGATCCCGAGGCATTTCCAGGCCAACTTGGTTGTATAATCACTCCATCTAGTTTTGGGTCTTCCCCGTGACCTCCTCCCAGCTGGACGTGACTGGAACACTTCCATAGGGAGGCGTCCAGGGGGCATCCTTACCAGATGCCTGTACCACCTCAACTGGCTCCTTTCGACCAAATGACTCCGAGTTCCTCACGGATAGTCGAGCTTCTTACCCTATATCTAAGGAAGACGCCCGGCACCCTCCTGAGAAAACCCATTTTGGCCACTTATACCCGTGATCTAGTTCTTTCGGTCATGACCCTTCATGACCATATGTGAGGGTAGGAACAACAATTGCCCGGTAGAAAGTGATTGTCATACCACTCCCGCTGCCCCGATTCTCTGGCCATTCTCCCGCTCCAATGTCCCCTCACTCTCGAACAAGACCCCGAGGTACTGGAACTCCTTCACTTGGGGTAAGGACTCATTCCCTACCCGGAGTAAGCACTCCATCGCTTTCCTGCTGAGAACCATGGCCTCAGATTTCCAGGGGTCATTTTAGTATAATAAGCCTGTAGTAAATGCTGAAGTTAAAATAGCACAGTACAAGGAGACAGGAGCTCGCTGACATGGTGCCATGTGTATTGGCATGCTGCTTATAAAGAGACAGATGCATGGGCACAAGCGTACATGCCAAGAACACACACATGCGCACACGCACGCACGCACATGCACACACACACGCACATGCACACGCAGTATACTAACAAACAATATGTGATGGAAGCCAGCTGTGTGAGCCACCGTGGCTCAGTGTGTGCGTATGTGTGTGTGGATGTGTGTATAGGTGTGTGTGTGCGTGTCTGTGTGTGCGTGTGTGTGTGTGTGTGTGTGTGTGTGTTGGGGGGTCTGTCTTTCATCACCTGGGGAGCTACTGGGAGCTTCAAGACAATATCAAATATATTACAGAGGTTGTTCAACTGCTGGTTGGAAGAAGAGTACATTTCAAACCTGATGAACACTCAGGCACTCACTAATCTGTGTTTCAACGTCATTAGCTAACTCTGAGAATCTTCCCTGTAGTACGCATGAATGAATAAACCACATGCTGTCTGTGATTAACTTGTTCGTTATGAAAAATGCATGAAAAATACAACCTCAGAGCTATGAATAAATGACTGAGAACAGGGCATTGTCCTCAGCTTCAGGGCAGCCAGTCCTTGTAGTGACAACCAAGATGGCAAAAAGTCCTAAACGGAAAGACTGTGGGTGTACATTCAACACACACACACACACACACACACACACACAGACAAACATATACTGTACCCAAATGTTTCCCTGCCGTGGTCAGAAGACCATGCTACTCTCAATTTTAATATTAAATTAAAATCATCAGCCTCTTATAGATGATTTGTTTTCCTGCAAAGGAAGGCATATGCTGCACCTTCCAGTCACATTAATTTATTATCCTCCATCAATATTTTATCCAAGCTACCTGCGCCTTATGGCCACAGGGAACAGAAAATGCAGAGCCTTGCTTTACAGTACCTACAGAGAAAACTATATTGTGCATTTACTGTATTTCAACACAGACGTATCTGTAAAACGTGCAACCAACGAAACTCTCACATCAGTTCAATTGAATAGTGGTAGTGTAAAATATTATTTGACTTGATATATTACTGTTATTGCGCAGTTTAGGGGCAGTGTATATTACTGTATACTGTATCATGTCCCACACTTGTGTGTGTATGTGTGTTAATACAGTAGTGATATAAAAATGTGTGGAGAGGTGGTGGCTTTTTATATTTACATTTACAGAATTTAGCAGATGTTTGTATATACAGTAAAGGGACTTAATAGTACAATGAATACATTTGTCAATAGCTGAATATGTACACATGCCCGTATTCATGAGCAAATGACTTTCTGTTGTGCTATATGTTATTTAGTATACGCTTTATCTAAAGTGACTTACAAGTCGTCACTGAGACATTAATGTTGGGAGGAGAGGCTCCAAACATAAAGTGAAGCTTACGTCATGCACTGCCTCTGTTCAAGTTATCTCTTGCACTAAATGCACTAAAGAGAATAATATTAGTATTATTGGTTTCCTTAGAAAGAAACCATCACACTTGCTGTGTAATCTTGATTGATTTTTCTATATCCCTTTTCCTAAAATGGCTTTGGAAAGCATAAACAATTCCAAACGGAATTGTCTGCTGATGGTTATCTGTACTGATTCATTGATTTGGGCCAGCAGACATTGTCAAATGTTGCAGATATATTCACATGCAATGCAAAGTAACTCAACATGTTTTGTAAGGCTATATACTATAATACAACTACAAATGAAGAGTTCATATGCAAAATCCTCTAAATCCATGTATTTATTTTTTTGGCAATATTTAAATAATTTGTTAAATTTTTGATAGATATTACTTTTTATTCAGCCTTTGCATTGTATTAAAAGTGAAATGAGTAAACCCAAATATGGAAACCTAATAAATATAGTGATTTTAAGTTGCTAATTGCTACTTTTTTTCAAATGGACTTTGGAGGTTTTTTGCATCTGAACTCCTCAAATGTATTATTGTTTTATTTATATAATAATATAATAATTACAATGATTAATGACAGCTGGCCGATGAGCTCCACAGCAACTGAGCGGAAACCAGAACGCCCAAGCTTCTTTATTCTGGAAATGTCTATAGTTCACGTGTTGAGACTGTTCACTCCACCATTAAGTCTGACACCTGTCATATAAATAGTATATTTTCACAAGGTTTGTAAAAGTGCAGCAGTTTCACATAGTTACTGTACAAAAGTAATAAATCATTTGGGAATGAAACACCTACCTTTTCAAAGTTGAGGTCCAACACCAACAGTTTTTCCCTTTCCTGCAGACAGAGGGTTGGTGGCCTAGAAAAGAGAGGAGCAGGGTTACATAGAACAATGTGTATTGCATGAGTTTTTCTGTATTCTCACATGCATGTGTGTTGTACTGTGCACACGCAATGTGACAGGCAAGCTGAATCTGCTCAGCAGTGCTGTTTATTGACTCACAGGTCTGGTCTGCTAGACATCACACACCATGCTTATTGGTGCTTCTCAAATGGGGAAGGGGATCGGATGCTTTTGAGACCTCGCAAACCTATTTTAATATTTTAAAATAAATGTGTATTAGATTTAACATGTTTTATTTTATTTAATTCATTTATTTTTTAACATTATATATTTTTAATTTATTATATTGGATAGTGTCTGAGTGTATGATCACTATTTGCCATTCCTCTATATTATTGAGGGAATCTTATTTATCAATATGAAAAGGCAATATAGAATAATGTGAGAAAGTGCAATCAGCAACAGTCATTGGTGCGAGGTGGGGGTATATGTAACTGCCTAAAATGTAGCCCAGCATGTAATGGTATACCTTCTGGCGGTAGACATAACAATAACTTTGCCTAGGCAAACGTGACCGAGTCAAACCTCTTTTCCTTCCTCTGTGTGGGTAGTGCCCATAGCAATGCGGTTGTGAGGACACAGAAACTACTGTTCCCCTACCTCAAAAAGGATCTTACCTACGACGCATGGCCTATTCTTAGGTATCGTTCTATGTCCGCCTCAATCTTGCACCAGCTCATGCAGAATCAGTTACAATAATAATCAACATTAACAGTCTTCCAAGAATTGGGTTTAATATGATACAACCGTATAACTGTTTAATGTGAAGTTTTTTCACTGTCAATTTTAATTGACACAATAGCCAATATGCCAATTTGAATATACTAAATGATCATCTGTTGAATATGGTAAGGCTCCTTTGAGGTTAAAGGTTGGACTTCATTATAAAACATTTGCCGATTATGTAGGATTATAGCACTGCTGAGCCTTTGATTCCTGTGTCACTTTGGGTTAAGCCCAGCTCCACCTCAGAGAACACATTGAAGTCAAAACTGAGTTTAAGAATATCAATTGTACAGCAAAGCAACGTAACACATCCCTATACAATTGTGACATGTTTAAGAAGCACAATTAATCATTATTCTGTCTTCTTCTGCATTCATGAAAGTCTTTCAGAAAAATAACTATGCATACTGTAATGTACATCAGTCTGTAGTGTTTGTTCTGTCAGAGGAAAAACTATTTCATTTATACTCATGACTGCTTGGTTCCAAAGTGATCACTTACAGTACTATCAATTGCTGGTACTTTGGTTTACATGATGATATTTGGTGGATTATATATTTAGTGGGCAAGCTTGGTGCAAATGTGCATACTTATGTTTCCCAGTGTTAGTCTGGAGCACTACACCAGTTACTATTGTAGTACACTTGCTGATCAATGTCATTTTCAATTGCAATAAGTTTCATACTTGTTTTACCAGCACTCATAATGTGGGGAAATAACTTTGAAATTAATTTGTGCTTTGCCATGGCCCAAACTTGAATTGTATTGGCTCATAATGCTCATTAAGTGATCTCAAGTCTTGCTCGCTTGAGGACACAGCGTGAATGCTTGCTGGTGTCTCACTATGCACATCAACTAAACCCCTAAATGTGCTTTGACATTTACCATGGATTAACTGACCTTGTCAATAACACTGCAGTCTGCGTGCGAGGAGGCAGGCTGATTGATTGGTCCTAGCCATCCCCTTTAGCAGTACTGCTGATGTTAAACTGAGGTCAAACGTGAGAGATCCATGAGCCTCTCCAGCCTTCCACCAGATTTATAACTTCAAAAAGAGCCTTGACTGTGACATAAACCCAATAATCCCAGCGCAGCCTTGGCCTGTTCTGTCCATATACACAAGGACATACTCTAAATAACAACAGGCCTGTGGCAAGAAGAAGATGGGGTGTTTGTTGTATATGAAGACAGTAGATAAAAACAAGTGCCATTGAAAGAACTAAGTATATACAGGAAAAATAAACAAAATAGAGCGAAGGCGTCCAGAAAATAGACTCATCCAGTCCAGCCATGGAGAGGACCAGAGGACAGGCTCATTAGTCCATGTTTGTGCATAAGGTGGTGAGTTATATGTGTCTACAGCTGAACATCACTCAACACCTTCCTGCCTTAAGGTCTAGTCTGTCATCACATAAACAGCCTTTCAGAGAGAAAGAGGTCATTTGGGCTTGCTCAGTGGCTACAGGAGGTTCCATTAAGGCTCCCTGCCTAAATCATTACCTGACTGCAAAGGTACTAAGGGGTTTTTCAGTGACCACTGCCAGAGTTGGGACTAGTGAAACAGATTCTTGTTTGCACCATTATAGGCCACAGATAAAACCACAATGTATTCACTCTCTGTTGCTTGTTCACACCTCTGTACAAATCTGGACCTGTCTTGCAGTAAACACATCATTCAAAGGCCTTGGGTGGTTAAGTCCCACCGAGGTTTATAAATCAGACTGCACCACTTCTGCACTAATTAGGCAACAGGAAATTGCCCTTCGTTCTAGGTTACTACTCAAGCCACTGCATATTTGACTTTCACCCAGCCCAGGTGGTGACTTTATTGAGCATTGCAGCCAATCCAATCTATTACATTTCCCAATAGCAGCCCCAATATTCCCTCTTCAATTAAAGTTGTTTCAAAATAGATTTGTATTTCTTAACACCAGCATGTTTATGTTCAACTAGTTCACGTAGTCAACCTCTCACCTTCATATCCTTCTGTAAACCTTCAAACAGTACATTGTGTGCTCCTGCCATCCAGACAGGTGTTCACCACTACTTCCACAGGTATATAAACAGCTCTTAGACACACATATGTTTTCTATGGGTGCAGCTGCAGCTGGATTTATAGGATTCGCAACTTCCTGCTTGTGAACTATGTGCTCTAGCACTCTTTCAAAATAATGAATTGAATCTATCACAGCAACTAAAGCCTCAGGATGAACATGAATTCATAGATACGTACAGTATGTTCAGCACATTCTTTAAATGTATCGAATGTTGCGCTAGACAATAGACATATATTAGAATGAGTTGGACAATAAATTGAAAGAATATTATGTGTATAGTTTCACTTCTCAGGAGACAACCAACAATCCTGTAAGTTAATACAGGACACACTGTGACTACACAGTGTCTCGGCTCATAATTATAGGAAAAGGTAAACCCCTACCACTTCTAGAAAAGGGATTCTTGCAATGGAGTATTATAATATGGGCCCTTCAGCTAAAGTATCAATAACTACTGGGCCTTTCACAGCTGAGTGAGAAAAGCTGTTACCTGGAGGGAAGAGAGAAGCAAAAGCAAAACATAACCATCTTTCCAGCTCCGATTACAACACTGATAACAATGTGGACTCTCACTACATTGGAGTTATGCAGGCAATCACAAGAGAAGAGAAGAGAAGAGAAGAGAAGAGAACACTGACTTTTGTAAGTATCTCCATAGTATCTGCAATGAAATGTATTTAGCAGAAGCTGCAATCTAAAACCTCATATACTGTAGTCAGGAAGGCTTTACTCCTGTGCCTGAATTCCACACTTAATTCTGAAACTACAAGGTACACATAGTTATGTACCTCACTTGCATCTAACCCTAACCTTAAGTCCTGCATTCCCTGGCTGTTCCATACAGCCTGTCCACAACCAGAGCTCAACCGCAGAGGGTCAGAGGGCATTTCCAATGAGACAAGTTTGAGGCCAGTGTCAGGCTTCTTTATGGGTAAATTCCATCTGGGAGCATTGAATTTGCACTTCATATTGTTTTCATCATTATGGAAATTCCATTCAACGTGCTTGCTGTTACAGAGAGTAGCAGATGTGAGACCAATCAGTTTTGTATTAATCAGTTCTGAGATCAAGCCTTACGAGTAATCCTTTTGAGGAAACTTTGGTAGCCTTTCCCAATGTAGGGCTGAGTTGCCTCTCATTCCAGAGCAAGAACAAACAGAGAAGTAGCAATAATGTCTGGGAAGGTAATTGGGGCCCAGATCATAAAACACTGTCCCAACTCTCAGAGCAGTACACCATCATCCTTTCTCTAAGGATATTAGAGAATTTGTCCTGCCCTTATCATCTGACTAAACCCTACCTGTCTCATGTCCTGTCAAAGGTGTTGATAGCATATTATAGATGGATGGATGGCAAGTTATGTCGTGACGTGCTTGTGTTTTATGTATCCGTATGTGTTTCTATTTCTAGTGATCAATTGTGTGCAAGACAATTTCCATTAGCCTCAATAAAGTTGAATTACACCTCACTCCATTTTTGTGATAATAAGAAGAGTGGCCAACTCTCCTTCCACTTAATTATTCTAAAGGAATATTAGAAAATGAACAAACTAGAAAATAAACAATTATCTGCTGCTGTCTACATACACAAGGTAACATCTGTGTACTGTATGTCTTGCACATTTATTGGGAACATGTCTTGTTGCTGAAGACGGTTAATGTGAATGTGTGTGCCTACCCAAACGTACAGTACAATAATATGTCACGAAAACATGCAATGTTAATGTCTTGTGAGAACACCAAAGCGCATTCCACATTCATGTTTTGAATCCTCCAAATCCCAGTGAACACTCAAGATCCATTTGATTGTGATAGTTTTACCATCCTCCTTTTTACACTACCAGGATGGAGTTTGCCACTAAAGCAGGGAGAAACAGACCTTAATGACACACTTAGATTATAAATGCCTCCTTGTGATAATAGGGTGAGACTCCCCACAGGACTGAAAGGTCATTTGAACTCACATAGCTTCTGTGTTCTGAGGCTGTCACTTCCCCTTTCTTTCTTTCTTTCTTTTTCTTTCTTTCTTTCTTTCTTAATTTCTTTCTTTCTTCTTAACAACATAATGGGAAAGGGATGTAGAACAGTCTACCAAATCCCAGAGGCAATTTGTTTATTTGATATTTTCTGAGGGCTGACCTACACTGTCACAATTCAGAGCCAAAGTCAGTTGTTAACCAGAGAAATGTTTTCGTCAAGGCTTCTAGGTGAACCCAGCTAAACTTGAGGACATTTCCTTTTGAGTCTCTACTGCAGTAATAATGTCAGTCACTTTGATAAACTGTCTATTTCTGGGCTGCGTTCAGCTGTAAAAGCAGATACGTGCAATGACAAAGAAGCAGTAGATGATGTTAATGGGTGCATGAGACACGTCGATTCATCATATCTTAATTAGGCTTACCTTCATTAACTTTATCTTAATTACCTTTGCTCGAATGACAGACTCATTTGGCTGATTAGGATGTCTGCGTTTAGATGAGACAGACAGGGTTTTTATAATTTACCACCTCCGAGCAACTTTTTGCAAATGCCATAATCACTTAATTGAGTGAAGCTTTTGTCCTTCACTGGTGTAGACTGAATATTATTCAGAATGACCCTGCGAGTGCTCTCATTTCATCAAGCTTTCATTTGTTTAAGATATCTTATCATCTGTGTTTGTGTGTGTGTCTGTAATGCAACACAGGAAATGTGTTTATGTTATAGGATGTTCATTCTCTGCGTGTGTGTGTGCGTGTGTGTGCATGTGATTTAGAGGGACATGCCCGGATGCTCTCCACGCTACCTGCATCACCAGAAAAGGGTGAATGTGATACTTTGCCACAGTTTGCAAACATTTGCGTCCGGTGGGGCCAGCGGGGTACATCTGACGGGTCAGCTAGCATGAACGAGTAGAGCACCCATCTGTCAGGACAACAACAAGAGGGCTTCGGTCAGGGTGGGGAGAGCTATAGTGTGGGACCTATCGGTGGGACAATAGAGAGAAGGCAATTAAAGAGCTGATCTGAATGCAAGCATACTCTATGTGGTTATTACCACTGGGAGGAACTGGCCATCAGTAAATGTATTAATCCAGTGAGGTTTAAATGCAGAGGTGCAGGAGAGCTGTCTCCACGCGTTTTATTCTAATGATTTCAGGCTTTGTCAGCATAATATATCCTTAATCCTTTGGATCCCTTACACATTTTATGGTTTCACACCCAAGTTAAAAGAGGCTATGGATGAAGATTAAAGGGCTGTAAGCACTTGGGTAAAAATAAATGTATCCATCAGGTGGGAAGGTTGAGAGGTGATAGAAATCGGAGACCCGAGTCTGAGTGCAGGGGTGGGGAGGGTAAGCTTTTCCAAGATAGCATTAAAGATAACAACTGACAGGGGGTCAGTCGTTAGGCTGGGATTAAGATGTCATTCTCACTTTGATGTGTAAATGGTGGGTAGTGTTATTTATACAATATATATACAACATATATATAAATAGTATATATTTGTATATATACTGTATGTACAGTATGTATATATATACATACATAGTATATAGTTCTACATATAAGTTGTTAGTGCCCGTTTAACTTTGTAAAGACTTTCTATATAATTACTACACTGTCCAGCACCCCAATAACATTCCACCTTGTGGCCACTTCATGAAACCCACCGTGACAACGCAGACAGAGAATTGATTCTTCCTGGACTCTAACAAATGCTAACTATTTAGCTGTCAGCAAACATTCCACAGGAACACCAGTTTCATGGTGGAACCATAACAACCACTTAATGTGGCTTGCTCTGTCATGCCAGTTACACGCTGTGGCAGGAGAAGAACCGTTGTATGGAGCTATCTAAAGGCTCAATTAGCCCTCTGCTCACTGACCCTAACACTGCGTGTGCCAAAAGGGTGTAATGAGAGGAAATAGCTTAAGTGACTCCATGCTTTTGGCCTCTCAACATGATGACAATATCACCTGATGGTGGACACAATTCCTCATGTTTCAACTGGGGTATTGTTAGCAATGGGGTTTACATTCAGCAGAAACAGTCTATTGGTAATTGGTCAAATATGTTCTTAAAAAAAGTGGTGACTGAGGCTGTGCCTAATCTAAGATGTCAAAATATCGATTGAACCTTTACAAATAATGTCTCATGTTGTGTTATATTTTTTATAACATACAAGCAGTCACCTCTTGCTCATAATCAATCTACTATTATATTTTATACCTTCTGAATTTTGGCAATTGCAATAAATATCAACTTAATTAATAAGCCTTTTAAGTATATCACAATGACACTGCCATCCTACCGACCAGATTTATTTTCTAGCAGGGCAACAAAAGATTATAAGAGTTATTTTTCTACATATTTCATGCTAAACTTTTTTTCTCTGCGAATGTGATCAGTGTCCGGGAAAGCAGTAGCAGAAGAGTTATGCTAACCCCTCTTAACTTTGCCTCCATGTGGTAACAGTCAGCTAGCTTTAATGAGAGGTATTCTGTTGCATCATGAAAAGAGAAACGCAAGCCATGTGCATGGTCCCAGCTTTTCTCACCCATGTGTAGACAATGCGTTTTCAGTTCAAGCTTGACCCAAACATGATATGCTTCAGAGTTTGGCCATGAAGAAAGTTCTTGCCATATATGAGCTAGAACAGTGACTTCAGATGTGCTAATAACATCAAAACCCATGCCCTTCCATGAGAATGGAGGGTCCAGGATCACATCCCTGTATCAGCAAAGCTAAATGCAGCATGTTTCCCTTCTGTCGCTAATGTACTCTCCTCTGCTATCTATGTGCGTCAAACCCCCCCCCCCCCTCTCTCTCTCTCTCTCTCTCTCTCTCTCCCTCCCTCCCTCCCCTCTATCCTTCTATCCGTCTTCCTCCGGTTTGTAATTAAATGCATAGGCACTCGCAGGGAGTAGTCTTGTAGAGGAGAGTCACACTGTAGGGCAGCTATGTGCTAAATTCCTGCAGTGTATGTAGGTGTGTGTATGTGTGTGTGCATGCATTTGTGCCATAGTAAATTCGGACAAGCATGTGCCACTGTCATTGCCTTTAACTATAGTCCCCACAGTGCTGCTTAACAGTAAATAAGGTTTCACGCCTTTTGGTGGCCCATTTAAGACATCACAGCTCTGTACATAGCTTTTAATTAAATACGTCAGAGATGTGTGTACTGTAATGACATACACACATGAGGAATTACAGCCCTAAAATGTACTACAGTGGAATTACTTCCGTCTCTTTTGCACGGCGTACACTTTCTGTGATAATCATCTGTATCTACATTTGGAGAGTTTGGTAAACTCAATATTAAATAAGTCTACTTACAATAGTCTACTTAAAATATACTATATACAATCTGCATTTGTCTAATAGTGTGCAAACAGATTAGATGAGTAATGGGAGAACTACTTTAATGCTTTACTTAGATTACAGTTTCAGGACATGTGAGCAGTCAGATAATTAGGTGTAGTTATTTGGTAGAACTAGGGTGAATTGACCAATACTGTAGGCATATGTGTTCAACCAAAACATTGCATTGTGTTCCACTTATGAAAGTCATGTGACTGCCTGGTCTGCCTGTCATGACATCACAACATTATGACAGCATGAGACATTGTTTAGACATATAAAAAGAATAACATTGCAGAATAAAGTATAACGTAAAGTATATTTTAAATTCTTGAAATACCCAGAGCCAGAAATAATAATTTAATAAATACACTTTTACATAATAAACATGCTTTACAACATAATTGAAGACTAAAGCTATGTTATTTGATTTGAATATAATTCTTAACCTTCTTTACAAACACTGTAGACTTCAGAGTGTTTCCACCACTGAAAACCTAATCTAACATCACATTATTAAAACTAATTACAATACTTGCAGTAAACGCCTCAGTGTATTACTAAACACAGAACATAATAGTTCTATAAACTAGTCTGTCATTATAAATCACACTCAAATACTGTACCCTCACAAACCCCAAAACAAACACACTTGCCCAATTCTTGTCATTACAGTACACACACACGCACACATGGAATAATACAAGGATAGGTTATTAGTTCACAGTGAATATGGCTTTACATCATCATGAATCACCCTAAGGGTGAATCTCCATTTCCATATCTGTTACTTAGTGCTATGCTGACAGCAAACTGTAAATGGCACCTATTTATCACTTGGACAAAAGATGCAATCAAGGAACTACTAATCCTGACAGCGGGGACAAGAAGACAATAGACCTCAGTGGAAAACCCACAACAGCATGCTATAGTCTATCCTTGGCAGCTTATATTCATCACATATGCTTATTACAGGAAAATTATTCCTCAAATAAATAAAAGGGTAGGCACTTACAATTCTAGAATCCTGCTGATCGCTGATAGCAATGGTTCCCTTGTGTCTGAGAGTGTGTGTGTGTGTGTGTGTGTGTGTGTGTGTGTGTGTGTGTGCACGATTAACAAGGAAGAGCATCTTTGGGCGTACGAGGAGACGTGTATGCAATCACTACTCAGTTCAGAGACAGTGTATGAGTAGGTAGTCATGAACTACATACACCAACCACTGATTCTCTCGCTCCCTGACTAACAAATATTTTTCCCCACCTTGTAGTTACATATTTTATGCATATCTGTGTGTGTGTGTGTTCGTGTGCGTGTGCGTGTGCGTGTGCGTGTGCGTGTGCTCGTTTACAGTGAGTGTGTATGTGTATATACATACGGCTCCGGGGCTGACAGTGTCACCTGGGAAGTCGAGCGGAGACGTCAGCCATTGTCAGGCCAGGAGAGGCGCTGGCTCTCTTGGCCCGCCCACCTGCTCGTCTACGGGGGAAGGGGGAGGGGGGTTGAGGAGTGCGAGTTGCCAGGGGGCAGGAGAAACACAGGGGACTGAGGGAGTGAGAGAGAGAGAGGGAGAGAGAGAGAGGGAAAGAGAGAGAGAGAGCGAGGGAGAGAGAGTTGAGGCGGAAAGTCGTTGGAGGCAACATCTCCCGGTGGATGTGAAAGACATGCCTGGACACACACACATCACCCCGTAGACCGTCCAGCCAGCGGAGAAGCATGTGACTCACATGTGGAAACCATGTGACTGTATTCCAGATGGCACAGAGGCAAAAGACAAAGCCCATGTATCCCATGTCTCCCCAATGACAAGGATTTATAACTCACCGTAGTGCAATATTCAGTTGAAGGTCTCGCCTAATAACCATTCAGAATGTTCCAGAAGAGCTCATGCTGTTTCCTTCACCGCGCTCCAGTACATGACATCATGTGGAATGCGTTCTGCTATCACTCATTCAGAAAACAGACATAAACAGATGTATCAATGAGTCAATTTACATTGACGTCCACCACTGAGGCAGCTGTCCTCTGTGACACAATCTACTTAGCTTGGGCTCCCACAAAAAAAAAGTTCAACTACGCATACTGTAAACACAGACACATTGGTACGCCATGTGGTTATCCTCAACAGGCACTGTCACTGCTATTCATTTATGTGTTCATCTACTGTTTGCATAAAGCAGAAAACGTGGACGTCATTGGACTGTCTGTGCTTACTCGCTGCTGTATTTTTGTTAATTTGTGGGCAGTTGAGTCTAAAGGAACACAAAAGGACCTCCAAAGTTAAAAATTACAGTTGCAAAATGTATTTAAATGGTGCCCAAACAATTACTATATTTACTTGATATTCACTTCTACTTATATATCAGTTTAATGAAATGCAGCATACGTTATAATGTAGTGTTGCCAACATCCATATACTTCTGTATGTCCTAATACGTTAGTTTTGTCAGGATGAATTCTATCCTGAACATTATAAAAACGTAGAAATGGTCACAGAAAACAGTTTAATAAATCAGTTAGTTCAAAAATTACAGTACTGCATGTGTTAAGTTCACTTTACAAAGGTCATAGTGATCCAGTCAAACAGTATCAAGAGGAAGAGGCCAGCATGTCAATATGGTCATCCTATGTTATAGATAGGAAAAACGAATTGTCCAGACAAAATGTTCACTCACCAGCAAGTCTGATCTACTATCACGCAATGGCCTGTAATGGAAATATAACCCTCTGTGACATTAACCATTAACTTTTAACTCCCTTAGTTTTTCTATTAGGGAATATGCAACAAAGTAGAGATGGTAGAGATTAACCAGTTGCTAACTAGCAGAATGTAAACTGGTGCACAATACTGTATGTGTCTGCTCCTGCATGCTCCATCTCACAAAGGCTTGATCTGGGTTTACATACATCTTGTTTAGGTACATGTACTGTATAAAACTAGTCTTGGATCAGCGTCCAACCAGTCACCACAGAGATGAGTGTGTCGGGAGCAAACTATCAAAAGAACACTATAGAGCCTACTGTATGTCTACAGCAGGTAAGTCATTGTGGTTTATCAACAATTACAGTACAGAGTTTTCTATTGTGTGAAAATGTAGTTACTGTAAAGAGACCACCATGTCACTGTACACAAATCATAAAAGGTTGACCATTATATATATATACAGTATATATAAATAATCAAAATGTGATATTACTGTTGTGTTATTTATGTTACTGCATTGTCTTTTCTCATTGTGCTGACAGTGTCCTGTTTTTAGCCCTATGAAGGAATTACTTTACAACTGGAGCAGCTTACCATTCAATACTAGTATTGTGACACATGCATTTTATGGAAAATAGATGGGGGGGGGGGGGGTGTTTAGGTACATGGGTGTTCTGGTCCCTGTCTCAAGTTGTTCATTAAGGCTGTACTTATCCAGTGTCGCCACAGGACTATTGGAATGATGTCAGCACGCTAAATTAAAAACCACAAGCACACAGTGTTCAATTCTTGTGCTTTTTTACCCCAAATGGAGTGTAACTGCCTGCCGCTGGGAGCGATGTCTGCAAATGTGTGTGTGTGCATGTGTGTGCGCATGTGCATGTATGTTTACATTATACTTACAGTAACAGTGGCCTCACAAAGTTTAAGTTATACCAGTTTTTACTGCTTACATAAAAATGTGGCTACTTCAGTGGAGTTCTGGAGAAATTCATATTTAGATTGTTATTAAAGTAATTTTTGTTATTGAAATAAACTACATCAGCGAAATTTCAAAAATGACAATATATAAAATGTCAAGACAACTTACCATGACTAAAGGGTTTAGGGTTACAGTATATGAAACGTATGAGAAAAAACAGCCAAGAGTTGGTAAACCATATTTAAAGATAATTATATGTCAGTACAGATTAGCATACTGTTGGTGAGCTTGGTAAACAACAGTCATTTGAGCTTTCAGTGTGATTTGTGGCCTAACAACAAATATTACTCAGCTCATATTACAACACATACAGAGGGCTGCTCAGGGTGCATTTATTCCACCATAAACATATAAAATATTATTTGCTGCTATATATTAACATTTGAACTTTAGCTTCATATATATTCCCTTTCCTCCATGTTAGATCATCCTGCTGACATCCAGACGTTTTTCATTCATTGTTGTTTCTCAACTTCAGTAAGTCTGCAGTAACATCTGAAAATCGCATCTCGGTAAGGTACTGTAGTATGTATTTTGCTGTGGTTTGCTTGTTGTAGTGATTTGGACACATTCTGCAAAACATGACAAGGATTATTTTTTGTTTTCCTGGCATGGAACAAATAATATGGTAATAAAAAATGAAATACTTCCATTAATTAAACTGACATCTAAAGGGTTAAAATCCTGAAATGTATTGAATGTTTGGTAGTTTTGAGCAAGTCTGAAGTTATATATTGATGTATGATGCAGGTTTTGTGTGTGTACATTTTTGCCACGAAGGTGTCAAAAGGGTAGTAAGTTTGAGGAGGGCACAAGAGTTCACTTTAATTTATTTGCTCAATAACAGAATACACCCACATAACTGCAGGCAAATGATGTGGTTATCAGAGAAAAGACCAGCAAACAGAGAAGCTATACAGTAGTACCTTCCAACACATCTTCATCCTCATGCCTAATGCTTATTCTAAGTTCAAAATGTTCAACCATTTAAAGGAAATTCGATATTTTGATTGTAGATTTTGATAGGCTGATTAGCATCAGACGTGGTAAGTCCCTGACAAATTGATGTACAAAGTGTATCCTCCCCAAAAACATCCACAGAGTCATATAGCGGGAAGTCTTAGGCACATCAAACAGCCGCAAGGAAAAAGGTATCTCCTGAAGCTGACCAAAATGAGCAGAGCCATCTGTAAGGCATTAAAGCCTTAGTGAAGGGCCCCTGTATTCTGCAGTAGGAAAATACACACAGGTCTCTCTGATCTAACCGTTTATTGTTCCAACCTGAAAGGGAAATGTTTGGAAACGGGTCCTAGACTGGACTGGTCTGATGAATGCTGTCTCACACACACACACACACACACACACATGCACACATACGCACTCACATTCACACACATGCACACATACTGTAGCATGCACTCACTCTATGACTGAGACATGTGTTTATCTATAGAGGGTTTATCATTTGGAATTTTAAGAAATGCTGTGATTTGAATAGTCAATCTGTTCTGATATTCCTTCAAAGATCTTTTCACCTCACCATTCTCAGTTTGTCGTGCATTCTGTTTTGAATCACTCAAATGTATGAGTGAGCGAGTAAAATGCATGGGTGCCTGTGTGGCTATGTGTGGGCATGTGTGAGGTGTTTGACCCCAAATGTGTGAATGTGATTTGACAGGTGTGTGTGTGTGGGGGAGGGAAGGGGGGGCAAAATTGAGAAAGCAGTTGGACCACAGAGAGAGAGAGAAAGTGAGAGTGTTTTGGATCAGACGCAAGCACTTCTGAGACAATGTCAGAAGGCGTCAAGAAGAGTGATCAATCAGTTCCCCCTCCCCCACTCGCAACACACACACACACACACACACACACACACACACACACACACACACACACACACACACGCAAGCATGTGTGCACACACACGCACACGCACACACACACACACAAAGCCACTGGTGTTGGGATTTCTAAAAAAAAAACACTCCCTTGAGTAATATTATTATATCTTCCCATTTGGTTTTGTTTTGTTGTGCTTGTAATTTAACATGGAAAGTCAGGAAAATAGAAATTAGAAGGGTGCATGGGCTCTAGTTTGAGAAGACGTACTCTAAAGGGGACAGGGGGGTTCAAGAAAGTAAACTATAGTTGAATGTAATACAAATGGGAGAGAGAAGTAAATAGTAAGAGAGAGAGAGAGAGAGAGAGAACGGAAGAGATCTAGAATTGACAGCAAAAGGATGTATGGACAATGTCACAGAGCCTGGTTCATTATGGGACCATTTTAGACTGCCTGTAGAGCTGAGACTGTGTTTACCCTGTGTGTGTGTGTGTGTGTGTGTGTGTGCGTGTGCGTGTGCGTGTGCGTGTGCGTGAGAGAGAGAGAGAGAGAGAGAGAGAGGTCCAAGCTGGACACTGTGGCCATTGTCCTGAGATGGCTGACCACTAATGTCCTCTCAGAGCCCAGGTGCTATACGAGACAGCTGACATGCAATATGTGTATGTCCTGATTACCCCTATAGTTCATGTGACAATGTTTACTCTATTAACCCTATTCTATACTTATTATCCCTTGATTCCCCCCACCAACGAATGCGCTGCACACACACACACACACACTGATTGCTTTACCATCCGCAAGGTTGTTTTTAATGGTTGTTCCTGGTGGGTTTTGATTAGCATGCAGGACTCCTGCGGTGGGTTTAAATCATCACATTTTACACATCACACACACGCACACACACACAACATGGCCACCTGTGACACAAGTCAAATGGTGTGAAAAGAACAAAGCAGCTAGTGAATGTGTGTGTGCGTGTGTGTGTGTGTGTGTGTGAGAGAGAGAGAGAGAGAGAGGGAGAGAGAGAGCGAGAGAGCTGCATTTCCTCTTAAATTGTGAGAAATATAAATTACTTTAAAAAATGTAAATTTATAGTCAAGGGTTTTGAGGACCTCCCTGATGACGAAAAGCTGTCGGCACGTGTTGGGCAGTAGCGTTGATACTTGTAGTAGTAGTAGTAGTAGTTAAACTTCATTAATGAGTAGCGTGGCGGTAGTGGTGCTGTTTTCTGAATCAAATAGCTTTTCAGTAGCTAAGATACTAATTGATCAAGTAGTGCGGTAGCATCCACAGAATTGTATAAGTAAGTAAGTAATAAGTATTGATACAACTGCTAAGAATCAGTACGTGATGCCATCACATACACGGACCTAGGCTACATGTGAAGCCGAC
>JAODUE010013780.1:0-26348 GCA_027564755.1 Amblyopsis hoosieri | reverse complement strand
GAGAGAGAGAGAGAGAGAGAGAGAGAGAGAGAGAGAGAGAGAGAGAGAGAGAGAGAGAGAGAGAGAGAGAGATGTTTCAAAATATGACACTGTCATCTCTGGAAATGGGGGAGGAGAGGAAGGAAGGGGACATAGCAAAGAAAAGAATGAGGAAAATGGAGGGAAGGCAATTGGCGTGTTGCAATATAACAGCGCTGTACGGCAAATCCTATCTTAAACAGTGTACAATACCCCAGCAGTGCGCAGCGTTTATAGGGGATGAGGCTAGATATGTGTTAGACTGTATAATCATAGTCAGCGATGGGAAGTAACTGATTACAAAAAGAAACAGTAACTGTTACCAGCTAAAATAGTGGAATTGGATTACAGGTATTTAAAAAGAAATAAATGTCTGGTAACTAGTAACTGTAACGGATTACATTTAAAAAGTAACCTAGTTGAAGGACATAGCAGGACATGGAGATTGTTAGTGTACGAGCATGTGGAACTGATCTAGTGGTACCCTACAGTACACCACATTATACAACAACCTAAAATTAGTGCACAATGATCACTTAATCTTAAATTATCTTCAAACCTCGTTGCATGTTGTAATTTCTGGTAATCTGGCATCATAACCTAACCATCTGTTGTAAAATGTATAGTCACATTGATAATCAAATTATATATTTACCAAATAATTAGATGGTATTTTCATAATGCAAACAATCCAAGAATAATAAAACATATCAACCTCCCCCTATCTTTATCATAACCTAAATCCAGAATTGCATTTAGTGACAATCATACAGTGAATATACATATTCACTATGTAAATATGGTCTGCCACGCGCCGTCGTTGCCTCTTACCTCTGGATCATTTTTAAACTATTGGACAGCTTTGAACCAATTGATGTTGCTACAATGGCTTTCATTGCCTCATCTAGCTCTACCACCATTTCGAAACATGCTCGACTTCAACGTCATCTCACTAACCCACCCTGATTGGGTCACCAGGGTGACTGTGAAAACATTATTGTAAATAGGGTTTTCAGGCTATAATCTCTGCAAATGTTACAGCCTAGCTCCACTTGGTTATTGCAGTACCGGTAGATGCAATTATTTGGTATTTCCTAGACTAGAAACACTATTATTTATAAAAATTAAATTCTATTATACCAGAATTGACAACATCATAAACTGGCAGAAATCTCTCCAACATCGCTTCACCAATTCATCCTACCACTAATATACTTGACAGTGCAGGAAAACTGTATGCTTGCTTAATAGACTTAAACTGTGGATTTACTGCTGCACTGTTTCTTCCCCCTTCTAAATATTAGTTTAATTAGTCCCACATAGGACTAAACCACATAGATTCCCTGCACAATGTACACAACCTCTAAAATGACATGGCTTGCTTAAAGGAAAAATAAAAAAGCACTTGTATTAATAAAACAGATGGTAATGATTTGTTGATATCCAAACTGATATGTAGGCAAAGGCTCAGAGGAATGTTGTGGTCAGAAATCAGGGAAGGGCGAAAAATGGTATTGTCTAGCAAATGGAAAGGAAGAAAGTTATTAAGTTTAGGCCTTTTTGGCAAGGTTTATCTTTCTCCAGGGAAGAAGGAGGTTTCTGTGGCCAAACATGAAAGGCAACATGTAAAACATGATTCTGAAAGCATGGACTACATTACAGGTTGGCTCTCCACCTGTAATCTAGAGGTTAGTGTAGAAAAAAATACATGGCAAGTGGTTCTTTGTTAGAGAATTTAGATCAGATAATGGCCATGTTAGGATCTTTTTGTTGTGTATTTTTCCAACACACAACATTCCAACTGATCATTGCGTAAGAAATGCCAGTGGTGTTTTGTATTTAATTTGACACCTGTTAAATAAACATTTACTCTACAGTATATCTTCAACTTATCCATGCTGTAGTAAGGTACGCCCTCTCTCTTTTCTTCACTTCTTTTTATTGATCAAAAAATATGTTAACTCATTGCTTAAAACCTACATAATGTACTTGCATAAAGCTGATGCAGCTACAGTATGAAAGGAAGAAGACAAAATGCTTGGCTGCTTTGCAAGTGCACCATGTCAGTTTTATTAATTTTTTTTTGTCTAAGTGATGAGTACATGTATTATTTGTTATGTATTTCCCTCTCCTGGTTCATGTTGCATTTCATAATAAAGTGAAGACATACAGTTTTCAGCAATAACACACTTCAGGGGAATCTAACTGGAACGTTTTCACAGTTGTGTACATTAACATACCTAATACGTAACCTTTCAATCCAACACAAAACAAGACGACATACTTGATCATGTACATTATACATGTAATGTATGTGCTTGAGGTACCCAAGCACATATTGACTTGCATCTCCTTGAAGCCACCAATAGGCATAAATAAGAGGCTGGGAGGGATCTTAAATGCAGCAGATAAAGGTCTCCTGTGAGTCCAACACTGATGTTGTCACTCAACTATGTCATTATCGCTCCACAATACCATCGTGCAATGAAGAAAGTGCGGAAGGGTTTATTTTTCTGGTCAGACTTGTAGGAGTTTATTTAACAGTTTGGGATTATTGTTTAATGGTGCACTGCATCTTTGCTCCTGGGAGACCAAGGTGTTAATTCTATTTCTCAAAGTCATGCTGTTTGCCAAACGTTGACATGTTTTCCACCTTTAATTAGCTCCAGTGAAACAGGAAGTTTAAGCCTTGCTGAGGCAGTGTGAGTAATGTGCATGAGAAATATTCGACATATGGAATTACAGAAATATAAACTGTTGTGTTAGCTAATGACCAACAGGATTTCAACATCTCTCTCATGACAGAACAGAACAGAACAGAATGAGGTATTGTTACTGTAAGTATCATTACATTGGTTAAAGTTTTCTGGAGCACAATGCCAATTGTATTACTGAGTAAACAGAGCACAGTTTGTATGTGTAGTGCGTGTGTGCGCACGTGTGCGTGTGTGTGAACACATACTGTCTCACTTTACATGTAATGAGGTTGATACATTACACAATACTCTCAGATTTTAGTTAAAATTGTCCAATTGTCACTTCATGCAATGGATTAAAGGGATTTGTGAGTTGGACAAGTCTATTGACTGTAGGTTTTAATTTTGATTTAAAACACCGTCTTCTGTTTTCAAAATGCCTTGTTTTGAAGAATAGCGGTTGGTTCTAAATTCGAGAGAGGCTTTTGGAGATACAAGGCATTTATCCACACAACATATGTAAAAAACAAAACAAACAAACAAAATTAAAAAACAGCTATTCAGGAAGAGGGAAACTCCACACATGAAATGCTGACATGAGTGATTCAATGCATGTAAATGTGAAACAAGGCCATACATCAACACATTATGAGTGCACAGCTGGGTGAGTTTTAGGCACTAAATGGTGCTGTGCTGTGCTGTGCTGGTCTGCTGAGATCCTGCTAATGGCCATCCATGTGAACCCCACTTCCTGTTCCAAGCTCCCCAGACTATTTATCTTAAGATGCTGTCTCTTGCACGCACACACACACCTACACACACACACACACACACACATACACACAGAGAAAAAGCACATTTCTTGTTTCACAACCTCCTTTCCTTTATTCTCTCAAACAGATTCACTGGTAAAATGTTATGACACACCAAGTCATGCATTTCGCATGTTCAGTCCATTTCCCACAAAACATGGTAAGGGAATAAGACTAATACGACTTGACCAACAAGAAACAACAGTGTGTTAACTGTCATTTGTTCAGAAAACAAGTTCCTCTTGCGGCCTCCAGGCCCGGCCTGCATTCTTCCCACTGTAAATCCTGATTAAATGGCTTGCAGGTGTCAGTATTAAAGAACAATCACATAGGACCTTGGGCCACAGCCACAGCTGCTTCTCTACATTTGCCAGGGCCTTCATTGCTATTTGTTTTGTTTGCGGCAATATGCTCTTGTTCTATCAGTGACGGCACAGTCAAAGGTGGGGGTAAGCAGACACCTACAGTATATATCCTGTTTTTTCATAGTGTTTAGCATATCTGCAGGCTCCAGTTAACCAGCACAACTTGTATTTGTCTATTCTGGTATGAGCCAGCACCGGCCCTGTGCCAAATGTTCTGTAATCAATAAATACCTGTCAGCTTTCAGCAGAGGAGTAAATGCAAGAGGGATATAGTTTGACGAATTGGCTGTTATGTGACTGTAGTAAATATTGTGGGCGAACAGCATATAATTTGAGGATAACCTAATACAAACCACAGTGTGTCATTGTATTCTGACCAAAATCACACTTGTTGCAATAAGCCACATACAAAACAAACAGCTTTGTTTTAGAACCTCGACAACAGTTTCTATCCTCAGATTGTTCTGCAATAGAACGTTTTATTTATTCTGTTCTTGAAATGGGAGAAAAATAAGCCAGCATTGACTGTGTGGGAGCTGCCTCTGTGAAGTGACGCGGTCCCAGTTCATAGGAAGAGCTCCAGAAGACATCTCAATGTAAATTCCCCCTGACATGTCAGGGGGCAGGCAGTGTAAACTGGAAATGACGACAACAGACAGTGATATATTGAGAAGGACTGGTGAGGAGGTTACTGAACAATAATTCCATGTACAGTGTAGCCTGCACTAACTCTGCATCATGTGTAATGTCACACACTGTAAGCCTGAGGTCTTTAATGCAACTGCCAAAACACAGAATTGAATTCAATTGCATCATGTGATCCTCATGGAATATAAAAGATATATTTTCTATGTAAAGTGTACAGTAATAAGCATAATTGTCAGAATCACAACACTTTGATACAAAGCAGTGTGCATGTCTTAATGAAAACAGTTTGATCAAACTCCAAAAATATACTATAGCCAATGAGATAAAACAAACAAACACAACAGAAGTCTACACAATATACAGTGATTGTAGTTCAGTACTGTATAGGGTATTGTATGTGCCCTGCCATTATTACCTATCCTAACTACTTTGTACCTGAGGAGGCATTATGTGTGGCTCTTGCCTAGCAATGACATACTGTAATAGCCAAATGCAAAGACGTGCTCTTCCATGAGGTGCAGCATATCTCCAGTTAGGGCTGACTATCAAGTGTACATGGGCCAAGTGGTTGATATGTCTTTATCAATTAGTGCTTAAATGTTCTTACGTCTTGGGACCATAGTATTATTATCCTCGACGCCTAGTAGCATAAAACATGCTCTCTGATTAGGAAACACGATGGACCCCACCTCCAATGAAAGCCTTCAAAGAGCGAGAGAGAGAGAGAGAAGGAGAGAGAGAGAGAAGGAGAGAGAGAGAGAAAGGAGAGAGAGAGAGAGAGAGAGGAGAGAACGAGAGAGAGAGAGAGGAGAGAGAGAACGAGCAAGAGAGAGAGAGAGAGAGGGAGTGAGAGAGAGAGAGAGAATGGGAGAGAGAGAGAGAGGAGAGAGAGAACGAGAGAGAGAGAGAGAGAGAGAGCAGCATGGATGACTTGGAAACCACCTCCCTAAGGTATGAGTGACAGAGCCTGCATGAGGAGATGCGGGAAGCCGTGTGTAAAACATGCCAGAGCGGAGCGAGACCTTGTTCTAGTTGTCCTGTCTCCTTGCTGCTCCAATACTCTTCCTCACTCTGCTTTTGATTAGCCCGCGCTGTGGCACCTGTACGGGCTGAGAGAGGGATGTATACAAATGCTCATTACTGTAGATAGTATACAATGGCAAGACCTTGGACTTTAACCATATATGCAACAAGGAAATATTTAAAGTAATAACTGATTATTATACCTCGCTTACTATACCTTAAAGGGAAGCGTCTTTTGTTGCACAATAATGTTTGGAGGCAAAACTGCTGGCCACAATTAGACAGGCATGCAAGCACATGGACTCCCTTTATAAATTATATGGTAAGATGTTTATGCATGTTATCTCATGTGGGAAAGCTGTTTGCAACTGTGCAATTCTGAAAATAAATCTTTACATTTTACTATCTTATATTTCATAAACACAAAAACTGCATGCTTGACAGAAGAAATATAATCACCCCACGCTTCTGAAGACATTTTGTCATGATAAAACTATCCTTTGGAGTGTGAAAACCTATAGTTTTTCACCCAATGGCCAGATAATTCTAACTATCACATTAATTACGTACTGCAAAGGACTCTCACATTCAACAAAGAACTAGATGATTACCAGAGAATCAAAGAAAACAAACAAAGAGTATTGACCTGTTAATCTAGATAGACAACAAACAAATAAACAAACTCAACAGCATTCATCTGCCAATCCCAACTAGTTTCTCCTACGGTGGTATCACAAACTCCTGTAGAGCTACAATGCTGACGTTGCACTCCAAAACACTGTACTGCAATCAAAAACACCTGGCCCCGGGGCTTGGCATGAGCACAGCATTACAGCATATAAACAAGCCAGCAACTCCATATAGAGGCCCCATAATTGTCCAACTGACGAGAATTGCCACATTTAATTTTTTTCCATTGCATGTATTTTACACACAAAGCCCAGGGCAGAACTTTATTATCTGATACAGACTTCATAAACACAATTTTACTAACAAATTATAATTACAGAGAAACCGCACTTCCTCCTCTGACTCATCAGCACTGCCAAAACAATTTTAAAAAGCCTGTCTGCCAATAAGACCGAAATGCACCGTTGCACAGATTTGTCTGATTTCAGCCACCACAAAAACAGACACATGTTGCTTTCACACCTGCACTATTACAACTGATGGTGGTAATAATGATATTTGACATTTTAGTCGTTATATTTCATGACTAAAACTATTTTATATGTGAGTTCGGGCATACGTCCCTCAGTAGCTGCTAATGTACACTGCTTGTTCATTTGGATGTTCAAAGGGTAAGATTTCATATGGTTTGAGTGAATACAGTATCACAATCATCTCTCATATTTCCTGCTGACTATACTGTACAGTATGTCTATAATCAACATATATTGCTTTAATAAAGATACGGTGGTTTTAATGGGACCACGTAACCGTTTAGACAAGATTTTACACAAAATCAGCAGCATGGTGTATCATTTCCCACATACAGGTGACGTGGTGGGGAAGATCATTATATAATTCTACTGTTTTAAAAAATAGCAGGTTTTTTTTTTTTACCGTCCTGAGAAGAAACAAAAACAATTGGACAAAAGTACATTGTTGTTTTAACATTAATCTGGATACAAGAATGGGAATGTTCCTGCTCATTATGAGCAAGATGCTGGGCTCTGGTTCATCTCCCCTGTCGTGCCCTGGCACCCCTGCAACATCCCCACAGAGACAGCTTCCTAGCCATGATGAGCTTTTGACAGGCCCTGAAACAGGCCGCTTAATGCTGTGCCAGGCCATACGTGGGCCGGCTGGGACGCTGGCAGCTTTTTGGCCGACACCAGGCCGGGCCTCAACCCGCTCTACCCCTCCCTCTCTCTCTCTTTCCTCCTTCTTTCTTTCTACTGCCTCTGGATTGTTATGCAAAGCTCTCCCGGTGGTGACTGTGGGAGTTCTCTCAGGCACACATGCATCTAGGTGGCATTTGTACCTCCTGGTGTATTTAAAGGTCTAAACCGCGGGGTTGGTTTTATCTGGGCGGGTAGATGCCCGCTGTGCTAGGCTGTAACATTACCAGCCTTATCTAGCACTAATTCATCTCTCAGTCGCATAGTGAAGAAATACATAGGATTTTAATACAGCACTAGGATGAGCTAAGGAATGTGCTCCTCGTGTCTCCACTGATAAATAATAATATCCAGATATAAATATAAAAAATAAAACCTGACAAAAATCAAATCTGACTTTACCCATCATAAATTCAGTCTAATTGTCTAAAACAGCATGACAATGGTTTCCTTGCCATGAGACAATATATTAATATCAAAAATACACCATTGCCATCTAGTGTTTAAATAATATTACTACATACAAGCTTCCATCTGATATACTGTAGCCAATTTAGACATTGCAGAACCCAGAGCTCCATGCTTAGAGACACAGGCACTACCAGAAGGCCCCCAGAGGCTTGCATGTTTTATTTTTTTATATTGTAGCCTGAATTATGTCAGTGGTAATCATACAAAAAAATAAATATTATTACAGTATCAGCATGTTAATACAACTGGTTAAATAAATGTCCCATGCCATTGTCAAAGCTGGTGTCACATTTAAAACAAATGATGAAAAAGCACATATCCTTCAGAAGCACATAAAAAAAAGAGAAAAATGCCAATAAAGATGAAAGATTACAGCAGAAAACACTATGATTAGTTCCATCAGACAACGAATTAAAACAAAAGGTGGTTTAATACTAAAATAGTGTATTGTGCAAATTAAAAAAACTTGTGACGAAGGTAGGTTTCACAGATTTTTGGCAAAATACATAAATGTGAACCAAGTAGATAATATTGTCTATTAATCATTTAATCTTCATTCAAATGATTGAAAATCATCAATTGTGCCTAAATCAAAATATACTGTATATTTTAACAAGTCAATACTTAGAAAATATGAATGTAGCAATGTGTTCTCAGAGCAGCAGTGCAAGTTCACTTTTCTCAGGGCAGCATTGCTCTAAAAACTACAAGCTAGTGTTGCCATTTTTCAGCACACAGAACGGTAAGCTGGTGAATTTGACAAAAAGTGTATTATCTTACAATGGCTTACTATACCTTTAAACAACAACAATACATTTCTAGTATATCATATAAAGTGAATATAATACCCAGAAAACAATCTTGATTGGAGTTAGCTTTTTTCAATTTGGGAAACCATTCTAGGAATGACATCCAAAACATTACCCACCACTCAGCAAATTTGTTCCCATCTACATTATAGATTTTTTGGGTGCCAGATTCCTGACAGGCAGAAGGGGATTGGCATAAACAAAGTATAAGCTTCCCATTAGAGTCTCGCACATGTTCCTCACATTCAGCATTAAGTGTGAAGACTGAACACCTCAGCATGGTCCTGTCATTGAAGAGTTTACTTTCCTTCTCTCTCTTGGCATTCGAACAGTTCAGAAGATTGGCAAAAATACACAGTTGTTTGTTTCACATTCACAACTCCTATCATTTGCATAAGAAACACTGGTTAAACTTTCAAGCTTAAGATGAACTGAACACCCACAAAAGTTAGTTTCTGCTATGGGTTTAACGTGCATTTCTATTAGCATATGAAAGCTCCTTAGTAACCAGGTTTTTAACAATAAAGAGCTCCTCTAAAAGCCATTTTTACTATCAAAACATTGCCTAATTTGGGCTTAAATTCTACATCTGCGTATAATATTGCACCCATCTGGCAAACAGTGTCAAATGAAAATATTCTGCATTTGATTAACTGAGAAATACATGACATGTACAATTTATCAACAGGGCATATTTCAAAATACCAATGAATGAAGAGCTGGTTCACATAATTCAGCTGCAGCCCAGTAAGAGGAGAGCTGGTTCTAATTGGGTTTGGGAAGATAAAATGTAACCTTATCTGCATAAAGCTGCTGAGTGCTGCATTATTTCATCTCCTCTCCTGCCTTGAAAAAATATTTTTGACCAAAACATCATATAAAGGAGGATGAAAAAAAAGCATGACCTCAGTCTTTGTAACCTGGCATACCTAATGCAATCATTCTGTTGAGAGCCTAAATTGTGCTTAATGCCAGTCTATACATCATAGATTTAACGTTGGAATGGGCTGACTGGTCTTTGAAGAGGCAGTTATGAAATCACAAACCATGTTCCCCTCCCAAGACCAAATTATTTCTACTCCCACGAGATGTGTGATTTCGGACTCACGGATTGGAGCAAATCGCTTGCAGACTCACGATTCACGAGGAGCTTACTAATGTGAGTCAAGGGGTGCGGGATTCTCCCCACTTCATAAACATCCTCCCCAACAAGCAACTTAAAGGCTTCAGCTGTAAAATGCAGCCCTTGCTTCCCAGCCACAGCTATGTACTCTCCCTATACTGTCAACACGGAGTAAGGCCACAGCAAATAACGTGCCATTTAATTGGCAACAGTCTGCATGTCTATGTACACAAGGTAGGCCCTAATTAATCCCAGTGCAAAGATGACTCTCAGCGGAGCTTGCTCATATATTTATTATTGAACGTCACAGCAGAGCCTTTCTGGACTTTGTCTGACACGTCTAAACACGCAGTAGCCAGATGGTGCTTTTCTTTTTCCCTTAAGCATCTCCCACCACTGCCTCTCTCAGCAACAATTACCAAAGGTTATCAAGGAGCATCTAGCGCTAGCCTCAGACCCACAGCAACCCCCCCTCTTCCCCCCGCCCTCTCTGATTAAAATTCCTGGCCTGTTAAGTAAAATAGTTTGCATGCAGTCTATTTAGACTTAGGCGATGGAGATGGTCGAGTGAAAATAGGGGATATCTACTGTACATTAGCAAGCATAAAGGTATTCATCATGTCGCATCAGCCTGCTGCAGTGCAGTGCTATCATCGCCTGCTATTCCCAGCAAAAACACCACCCAAATTCAATCCAGATATTTTTTCCACGGAGCTTCAGCATTTCACTACCCTCTGTATTAATCTTATCACGTCACAGATTTCTCTTTTGATAATTGCAAAGATTGGTTAACATAACACTCAATATCAGCACACAGAAAGAAAAATAAGTGATTTAACTCAATCAAGAATACGATATTTCCTTTTTATCAAAGAAAGCATTCCACTCCTTTTACAACTGTACCAAACTCAAATAATTATAAAAAAAAAAAAAAAAGGTTAAACTTTCCTCACATCAAATATATACCAACATGATAGAAAACCCTAATAAATGATCAGGTAGCTTCCAAACCTATACAAAGGAAATTAAGATTACATTTCCAATACAGTATGACATCTACAAACAATATCAATGTTATTACAGGGTTTCAGTGTGTTATGAGTGCTAAATCTAGCGTAAATGAGGACATAAAAAACTGATTAATTTATTCAGTTATACTTTGCATTTCCCAGTGTTATAAAAACATGGACAGGATTTTTGCTTAAAATATCATGAGTTAAACAAACGTAGTTGGCACAGTGGTGACTAGATCTTACATTTGCTTTCATTGATCAACTATGCTAAAATTGTTGTGGCGTTTCAATACAATTTTGTTGTATTTTGGTAATCAATTGGATTTACAATAAACTTTCACAAATTGCACAATAGTCCAATGTTGTCCCCTGCAGTGTTTAATGTTGATGCAGCGAGCTAACATGTTGACCAATAGACACACAACACATATCTGATCAGTAGGCCTTTAGGACAATATTAACTTAGTTAAAACACATGCATTCTTCCCAGCCATCTTTACTGTACATTATACATACATAATAAGATAACAAAATAAACTGTCAGCAGCATAATATATTCACGGCACGCCATGCTGGAGCCTCAATACTGGTACATCCAGCCCCAGCATCATATTTGCTGTTTAGCATGTAGCATGATTCTCTATGAATTATCGTAGAGAAAACATTTCCTTGTATTACCATGAGGCAGAAAGGCCTACTAACCTGCATACACTACAGTGGGTCACAATCCTCATGAGCCTGTAGGAGACTAAATCAAGTGGATACAATTCAGACATGACAGCCATTTATGTCCCTGAGCTGTGAGACTCTCCCTTGGAGGGACATTTCTCCACGCTAGGGGTTGTTTAGAGTGCTGCCCTGGGCACAACGTTCAGGCTGGGCTCCCTGGAACTGTCTTAAGTATTAAGGCCGTGGTATACTTGAAGCGAACAGCGTGTGACAGGACTCCAGATCATGTGCTTGGAGCACTATGGTGCTGCAAGCTGTAACTTAATGACAGGAGGCTGCGGTGGAAGTTGGAACCATTGGTAAAATGCAAACAAACAAAATAACAGCAAATGCCAGAAGGAAAAGATGATGATTATGATGATGATGATGATGATTCTGTGGCGAATATGTGGAAACACTGAATTTCATGTGCAACGTCATAACCTTGTAAGCAAAGCACATAAAATAAAATAATAAATAAATAAAATAAAATAATAAGCACAACGGAAATTGCTGAACAATTGTATGCGAGGATATGTTGGGTGCCCAGTAGTGGGACACCCGCTGTTCCACCTAAAAGAGTAGTAGTATACCGTGGCCTTTAGTCCTCCTCTGAGGAGAGCTGGGCTTCGTCGTCGTGAACCTCCCGATAGGCAGCCATGGGGCCACCGTCAGGGGCGTAGGTCTCCATGGAGACCCTTAGTCCATCGGACAGCTTCTGGGCGGCCAGCCTGGCTTGCAGCTCCTTACGGGAACACAGAACAGAGCACAGAGGCAGACGTGTGTTTAGCAGCGCAGTGTGTGAAACTGCCACATTATTGCACTTTACCATACTAGAAGATATGCCTTCAGACTCTCAACAACAAAAGGCAGGTTGTGTTACGTGTCACACTGCTCTCCCTGCCAATGTCTTTGTGTGCAGAGGCACTGACCTGTTGTGTCTTCGCTTGCTCCTTGTGGAGGACCGCTGACTCCTCCAGAGACAGCAGCTGGATGGGGCTGTGGTGGAGGGGGGGCAGCATGGCAGACGTGATGTCATCTAGGTGCTTCCTGTCCCGTTCCCTCCTGGCTTGTGCGGAGAGCGGCGATGAACGCGCAGGGGACGTGGACCCAGAGTGAGAACTGTCATCTGGCAGGCTGGACAGTGTGCATAGTATTCATTATATAGTAGGAGTCACTTATAGTATGCACAATACAGTATTAGGAATGTGGTTGTTTGTGTCATTTAAAACTATGTACTCACTGATTTGGCATGAATTTTTGCTTCCTGGCAACTGGACTTCTATCATGTCTTTCCAGGACATCTAGGTAGTGTGACTTTGTCATCGGCTGCCTTCCCATTAACAAATCGCCTTCTGCAGTGTTGGGTAATGTGTCTCTGGACTGTCCACCGGGGGCAGAGCTACTTGACTCTGACAGCTTGACCATTTCCAAGGCCGCCACGAGATCCCTCTCTTTGGTGTTCAAAGTCTCCCCAACTGCATCTGTCTCCATGGTTACAGCTACAGCCCCGCTGCAGGCAACAAGGTCTTGTGGTGTTGTTGAGGTAGGTGAAGAAATGTCTGCCTTTTGGTGTGAGCTGTGTGTGAAAGCCTGCTGGTACTTAGATTGTAACTCTGTCCTGGCAGTAGACAACATACTCCGTTTTCTTTCTGCTTCATCATGGCCACTGATGGCAAGGCGTACTCGCTCTGCAAAATCTGATATCTTTTGTCCTTTGTCTGGAAGACCCCGTAGAAACCTCCTGCAAATAAAACACGAGTATAATGCTCTAAGCCAACATAATGATGGTAGAAGGCAGTATTACATTGTTAGAATAGCATAAATCAACCAATATTTCATATAAAAGCCATCTTCAGCATTTTCCAGTAATGACTACTAGAAATCCTTCAGCTTGTCCAACATTTAAAGGAAAAACTTTGTGCACCTAGAATTATTTTAAGACTCCTGAAACATAGATGTACTGAAATAATAAATGGCACTATCGAATACATGGGTAGTTTTTCCACTACTGTGCGGTAATGGCCAACTGTACGTGGTAAGGGATTAAGGATTCCACCACCCAGAATTGACCCACTAACAAGGGAATAATATCACCTCACCAATATACATGGCCTTTTAAAACTGACAGCACTGAATAATTGTGAATTATGTAATGTCACACTATCACAGTGCATACAGTATGTGTAGCAATGGCAGCAAGCAATGCTTGCTCGTTGCTCCGTAACAATAATTTTCGATGTTCGAATACTGCTGTTAATCCATTCAGAGGGACTTGGTACTTACTTGTTTGCTAATAATTTCTCCTGCCGCGAAAGTATTTCATTGAGCTCCTCTTTGCTTTTGCAGCTAAGATCGCCCACCAGTCCCTGGCGCTCTTTCCATGATGAAGACATAGCTAATGACAGCTAAAAGCTAGCAAACAAGACTATACAACTGGAAATGTACATTAGAAGTAATACACGGACAGCCTGTTTTTAAGTGAATTCATATATATTTAAATAGGCTTAGTTTATTGTCTTTTTATGAACAAGCAAACTTGGTCAACATGTGACTGTTCTATTGAACAGCTCCCTTCCAAGTTCGAGCGAAATAGTTGATTTCTTCTTCTTCAGCGTAAACATCTTTAAGTTGGAAAGTGAAACTCTACTGCCCTCTATCGTATTATCATCAAACAAGCCTGTTGTAGGTAGGTGTCGTAAATACTATATACCGGAATAAATAGAAATGTTAAAAATATAAACAATTATTGTAATTTGGAACATATTGTATATAGTCTTTATTTTTGAAAATGTCTCCAACCTCATGTTTCAGTAGGATATATATATCATTCAAAAAGGCACGTCATACATGCATAATAGCCTAATGTAGGCAGGCATATGTGGCAGTTTGAACAACAGCTGGCTCAGGAATGGCAGTCTACAAAGGTTATTATATTAGGCTATATACAGTTAACCTTTTATGACTTTTAATATTATGATAAACCTTTTACCATTTATTTTTCCCGTTTTCAAATAAAATAAAAATAATATGCCACCACCAATTGGAGATGTTAAGTTATTCACAAAGACAAAAAACACAAACATAATAAATATTAAATACACAACATGGCAGGTAACAAAATATTTCACTTCATTTTTACAGATAAAATACAAAATTAGATGAAATACACAAACAACCTTATAAACCTTCATACAGGATAGTAGCATAATGCTCATACTAAAACAAGCCAAATGTAGATTGATTGTATAATGTATATGGGAATATGCTACAGTAACTGTTAAAACAATATATACAACTCTTCAGTACATTATTACAACACATGATTTACAGATGATTATGCTATTTACACTTGTACTTTCTTCATATGTTTCTGCATTATCAAATATATTACTTTCCTATACTGTGTAGCCTATGCCAGATATTCCTGTTATTTTATAGTAAAGTACTGTATATGTCACATTATGCTGAGGTGTCCCCATTTATTAGACTCAATAGGACATATATGTTATCATTAATCAATGTTCATCTTTGCAGTAATCTCCATAAGTTTCATGAACGGGGTATAGATTTTAGATGGGCCTGAACGCACTCTAGGAGAGTATTGGGTAGGAGTGGATTCCTCTGCTCTGGAGGCAGTGTCACACTCATCTGTGCTGGACTTCTCTGTGCTCTCGGAGTCAGATATTTGTGGGCTTGTCTGTGTCCCTAAGGAACCTGCAGAGCTGGTTTGTAGAAACCGAGTGCTGTACTCTAAAGGAGTGTACCTCAGCAAACTAGACTCCAGTCTGCTGGGAAGAGGTGGGGCTGATCTGAATGTCCTTTGCGTAGCTGGGGTTGACAGATACAGGGGTGGATTGTCAGTGGGCTCAGATGCTATTGTAGGTTCTACTTCATTTCCTTGAACTTTGTAACTGTGGATACACAACATGCAACCAAATCAGCAGCTCCAGAGGATGTATTCAACATGGTTGAACAACAGAATATATTGGATGTGGTATAGTTAACTCATAGCTTCGTACCTGGGGAGCAGATCACAGCCTACTCCTATCTCCCTGGTTTCCACATCACTTGGCCTATTCTGTACAGACAAACAATACTTCAACTTGTCTTCTAATTCATTATTCTAGAAGAAGGAATAAGGGAAAGAACAGCATCAGGTCAGATACATGCAAAAGAACCAGGTGCCATCACATCAAGTTTGAAAAGGAGTTGATAGGGAAATGGCACTCAAAAACCAGACCACTTACCAATACTTAAAGGTTACATGCTAACTTGTATAGTATATACAAGTTATAATAGAAGGACCCCACCACACCAACAATAAATATGGCACACCATTCATTATTATTTTACCTCACACTCCACTATAGCTATTCGGTCCAGAAGCTCTGAGATGAAAACGTCTTTCTGCGCAACTTGAGTCCGAAGTGACTGAACCTTCACAGTTTAAAAAGTACAAGATAGCAAATATTGGAATTTCAATCAGACGTTTGTCCTCACCAGAATCAGGCTCATAACAAGAATACAAATTATACTCTCTGATTATGCAAACAGAAAACAATATACTTCACCTCCTCTATCATTCCTTTGACCTTCCTCTGCTGACAGAACACCATGTCATTAAGATGTTTGATTCTCTCACGCAGATCTGATGCTTCGGCTTCTAATTGTTTCGACCTAAGACAATTACAGTAAGTAGCTGGTTAGCTTTACATGCTGCATGGAGCCCAAGGTTTGCATTCAGTTGAACAGAAATACATTTTATACCTCCTAGATACAGTTTTGTCTGTTTTGTCTGTGAGTTCCATCAAACGGAGACGTTTTTCAGACTCCTGTAGTTTCTGTATGAGTTGATGTTTTTCCTATTAAAAAAGTAAATTGGACAGTATATAATATGGTCTTGTGCTTGAAAGGTAAAATTATTTTTTGGTTGGAAAGTTAGGGAGTAAGCTTGAGCACCACTGTTATACAGTAGCACCGAGACTACCTTTAACTAGTTTTTAGTTTTTCCCATAAATGTTTTCCAAATGTTTCAATTTGCTTCAACAAATGCAAATACCTGTCCCATACAGTCCAAGAGACGCTCCACCTCACTGATTCTCTGGTCCCTCTCAGCAATCTTGGCCTCTGCAATCTTAGCATTCCTCTCTGCTTCCTCTAGTCGCCTCAAATATTCATCAATTTGAGCCTGGTTGAAAAATAATTGTCATTTTCGATATGGAAATACATGTAAAATATTGGTTATTTAGTGATTAATCTAAATTGCTGTCTGCTGGTCAATTGCATAATACATACAAGGAGAATGACATCACACTATTATCTTTAAAATAAATAAGGTGTTTTCCGAGTAAGTGCAAGTTTGTTACACAATGAAATCATGACGTGCATCTATAATTTATTACACATCATTTCCAATGGCTTTACAGTAAAAAAGTTCTAATAGATAAAGAACCTGTAAGTTTTCAATCTCCTCCCTGTGTATCCTCTGCTCCTCCAACAGCTTTTCCTCATATTCCCGCTGTAATCTTGTAGTCAGCTCCTGCACAGCTTGCTTGCTGGCCTCCTGTATTGTCTCCACCTGGGCACAGCGCAGCAATGATACTCACAGGTTAAGGTGAACGCACTTCTTCCACATTACTGCCGGAAGATGCAGAGATGATCCATTTTATGGTCATCAGGTCATCTGCAATCTCTTAAAAGCATTTACTGTTACCTGTGATCCTTTTAAACTGTCAAGACTATGCTGACAATAGAGAAAGGGACCTTTTTTATTTTTTTATCTGCTATCATAGCCTTTATACAGTGGCTCATTTTAGCACCCACTTATTCACTAGCATTAAACACACTATCTCTCTTACTGACGGGACAGTCCAATCTTTCCGCTGCAGTGTTCTAAGTGTATGCCTGAGGTTTATGAGTGCGTGCATGTGGCCTGCTGTCTAAGTATGCTCTCACAGGCGCGCGGGTGTGCGTGTGCACAGATGGAAGTGTGTATTCAAGCGTCACGTGTATTTGTGTGCCACAGTGTGACTGTACAGTACCTGTAGTTTCAGTGTTAGATTCTCCGCCTGTGTGGCCGCCAGTTCCCTCTCCCTTTCTTTGAGCTTGTCCTCCGTTTTGACGCAGGTGTTCCTCAAGCTGCTCACCTTGTCCCTCATGTCCACTCGGGTCTGGCAGTTCTCCAGCAGCGATTTCTGCAAAGGAAACTACTTTTCATTCCTCAAAGCCACCCAGGAGTTACATTACTGTAGGTAATGTAGCTGTCATGGAATCGTCTTAGCAACTAGAACTTAGCGACACTGATGTATACCTGCAGGTCTATGTTAGCAGATATAAGGGAGCTGTTCATCTGATCAAAGTTCTCCATGGCTGCAGTCCGAACCTTCACCTCGGACTCCAGACTACGCCGTTGAGAGTTGGCAGACTGCAGAAACACATACTACGTTACGAACCCATGCGGCTTATGATGGATGAAATAGAATGTGAGATGCAGGAGTTTCCAATTATGTTTTTTGTTATTCATGTCTAACCTTGATCTCTTGTGAAAGCTTCTGCATCGACTGCTGCATTCCTCCAAACTGGCCGTACATGCGCTCCCTCACTTTCTCCAGAGAGTCTCTCACCTTTGCAATACAGAGGATGGCGTGAGTTGCGGAGGAACACATGCTGCGTTCATCTGCGTTCAGTCCTTATTCACTACGGTCTTCACTCACCTCCTTGATGTACCTCATCTCATCCTGAAGGTGATCCACCGACCACTCACGCGCCATCACTTCCTGCTGTCTGTCCGAGCCTGTCCTCTGCACAACACCGTACACCATGGGCCCATTGCGCTGCACCCCATTGGGTATAGCTCCGTGGTGCTGCTGAGGGCGACAGGATAAACCCCGGTCAGGTTTCTGTTGTCGCACTCCACCACGACTGCCTCCGCCAGCCTTGCGTGCTTGTATGTACGTATTTGTGTGTGTGTGTGTGTGTGTGTGTGTGTGTGTGTGTGTGTGTGTGCGCGTGCTCGCGTGTGTGAGCACTTTCAGGTGTGCCAAGCATATCTGCAAAGCCTATGTGTGTGTGTGTGCACTTTCTCAGGTATTTTCAGCACCGGTGCTGAGTACTCAGAATAAGAGATTGGGAACCAGCAAGTAAAACACAGTGCAGGGAGTGAGGGTGTCATGTTTCTGCAACCCAGTACAGGAGCTGCTGACATATTTGGCCTGGTGTGCCTCCTCCTGCCAGACACAGTAGACAAGAGCCACAGCAGCCCTGCACGAGTGTTGCAGATGCACGACATGCAAACTGGACCGTAGACACAGACATTATAAACTGCTGTAGAGTATCAAGGGCTCTGAACCTTCTGCCAATAACACAATGTTTAGACTGGAGAGTATCGACAAACAAATGACATCCGGATATTTGTGATTACCCAGGGCCAACCACCCACATCCTTTCATATCTTTGTTCTACGTTCTCAGACAACACTGCAAGGAAAAACGAAAACATTGACAACATTTGGCCTTATATACAGTACACAGAGTAATCACACACATTTTGTTTACTAGTAAATTTCTTTAATCTCAATTCTACCATAAAGCCACACTCAAATAGGCCCTGCTAAGTGGAGATGGCATGCTATCGTTAGCCTCGCGAGCTTCATCCTAATTTTGCCGTGAGAATCAGTCTGGAAAGCCTTGGAATCATTTTAAATGTGTCCGAGTAGCAAGTGAACTTTCCAATCAGCGTCGTGTTTATAGCTATACGGGCGTAGTTTTCCAATCAGCATTGTATTACTGGTTTTATAAAATTATATTTTAACATTATTGTTGTCTTGATTATTTATCAAACAACAATAGCAGGATATGTCACAGTTTGCACGATAGCATAACAAGCCAGAGGAATTGTTGTCAATTGTTGTCGAGGAATTGTTGTCAAGTCCATCTGGGGAGTGTGGTTTAGGTGTGGTTCATCCAATCAACTGCCAGATTTTTTTGAAAGCCATTCACAAACAGTTTTAATGTACGGCTCCCCAGATGGACTTGGGCTTGTTATGCTATCGTGCAAACTGTGACAAATCCTGCTATTGTTGTTTGATAAATAATCAATACAACAATAATGTTAAAATATAATTTTATAAAACCAGTAATACAAAAATATTTTCTGTAAAAAGCAGCTTCAATCTTCTGCCCACAAGGAGAGTCGCAGTGGTCTGTATTTCAGTTGAGTCAAAATGATCCTGACCCCTTTGTTTTTTCTGAACCACTGAACTGGACTGCTGCACTGCATGACATCTATAAAATAAACAGTGAAACTAAAGGCATGACACTTGTAGCCACAATATAATCATCCGTTTATGTTTCACACCCTATATGATTTTGAAAGATGTCCAGCTAAAATGTTTTTCCTCTGATCCATATACTGCCATGCACTTTACATCATACCACGGTAACTTCAGCAAACTGCTTCCTACAACTGTGACAGCTATCAGATGTGTCGGATGTGACTGCCTACCTGCTCAGGTGACTCCCGGCCAGCAGGGCTTTCTCTCTGTACCAGCCCATTCTTTTTCTGTCGTGTCCCGTTAACAAGTGTGCCCTTCTCATCCTGTGAAGAACAGCAAATAATCTTTTATTATCTATATTTTGTGCAAATATGACATTGTATTGGAACCTACAGAATTACATGTTTACATCTAACCACACAACTTTCTGGGAAATTATGAGGACAATTCAATACAAAAACAAGAGCTGGAGATCACTGACATCAAACCAACACACTGGTGCGAAAACAAGGGATGGATGGTGTTAAGAGATTTTCTTTCAAACAATCGCAAACACAAAGGTTCAGATAAAAGACCTTTTCTCCTCAAAAAATAAACACTGGCTTAGAAAGATCTGGGTTCTGCCTAATCCTGTCCAGAAACCGAAAGTGAGGCTAGTCGCTCTGTCCAGTGGAGATAAGAATATGAGCAATTGGAACAAAGACACCACTGTAGTCTCATGGACATCGGAAAGCTTCACATTTCTCCACCATATAATCTACAGAGGACATGCTGTTGAGAAATAATGAGAGGCCTCTACTAGTAGGCAGTGATGTACATTCCACCATCTCAGACAGAAGAATAGCTACCATTATGTTTTAAGACACAGTGCTCTCTTTGATCAGCAATCCAGCATATTGTGTTTAGCCTTTTTATATCACCAGCAACATGTTTATAGATAATGATCCCTTAGCATTTGAGAGCCACTAAAGGTTCAACTGCATTTAGTTTTCAGTGGGCTGTTGGCAGTGTAAACAGTCTTATTTGTTGTGATCAAGCTAAAGGTCCACTGACTCCATAAGTATGTACTGTTGTCTAGAAACAAAAAGAAACGTGCCTCACACACATCCAATCATATTAGGATTCATAAAATAGCCACATATTAATAAATGAATTGATGGGCTGTCATAGGTTATATTATCCCTGAAGGAGTAATAAGCAGTAGCTAACTAAGACTCCCCCCCCTCAACACCCCCCGGAAGTGCAATTGACTGAGTCAGGTTGACTTTGAAGAGACATTGCTTTGACTTAACCCATTGTGTCGATGAAATATAAAGCTGCAGGTACACAGACCTCTCTACCTCTGTCTTAGCTGTCTTAGTTTTCTGTTCTCTTGATGCAGATACATTACATCTTATCATGTTGCAAGACACGCCCGTTTAAATAGCTACTTGCGTCTTAAAACATGATATTCCTTGCATATATAGTAAGTTGACATTTCCCTACTCCCCCTTATTTAAAAAATGTGTGATTATTAATAGTTTCTTAATGTTTAAACAACATAATAACTCCTGGCAACAGTATGTGCATACATAAGCTTTAGGTTCTTCTGGCACTGACTATGGCTTGGCTATAGACACTAACTATAACTGTCAGTTTGCAACATACAAACTAACAATATGGCTAGGTTTATTCATCTGTCTATGTTGGCCAAAGTCATTCAGTTTCAAATGAAAGTCGACTACTAGTGATATGTTTGTCCAAGTTTTAACGCTGCTGTTGTTAGTAGTGTCAGTAGAACTACAGCGGTAGACATGCCCAAGCCTTAAAGGTGGCGTAAGCAATACTGGAGAAAGATTATTGATATTTTAACTCAACATCAAAAACACATCTCCCGTCAGTGCTCTCTCAGACGCGCCGCCCTCCAATTGGACTCGCATTGCCCAAGGCTAGAGTAATGTTGTGTGATTGCCATCTGCACCACTTTGTTTTCCATTTACAGAGCCAGGGCTATGTAGGAACACCAGATTATTTTCAGTGCGCACATACAACACACATCTTGTGTACTGGATTAGAACCTTGCCTTTAAAAGTCCTATCACTGTTATTATTAATAATCACTGTGGGTCCGGCATCTGCACAGTACATGCCATGCCTCTGAATGAATGTGTGTTAGCCTACTCTACTTTGAACTCCGGGCAAGACTACACTGTTATCATAGTCCCAGTCATGCCCAGGCAGAAGGCAACAGATTACACACTTGTATCAGTTGAGATAAGGTAATCACATTGAAACTGAATATATTCCAGACCAAGGTACATTGACCATAAAGCACTGTTTCTGTCACATTCCTCTGTGGACGTACCTTCCGTCAAACATTCCTGGAGACAACAGCAGTATCACTCAACTGCATCGCACTCAGCACCCACTAATACAAATATGGCAAAAAACCAGAATGAACCAGCTATTGCAGATACCAATCTAGCCTGCAGTGTATGCTCTGGAGTACACATAAAAGCCTTAGCATCTGGAGAAATGGTACAGATTACTGACATTAAAGTGCGACAAGACCTTGATTATTTCAATCAACACAGCAGGCAGGTGGTGATAGATGTTAGCACAATGATCAAATCTATCCAATCAGTCAGAAAAAATAGAAGAAGCAGTGCATTAGGCATTCAAACAAATCAAAAACAGCTGTGTGTCTTTGAACATGTGCAACACCCTTATGATTACGTGATTTATGATTACGTAACTGGCCCAGTCCAGATAACAAAACACTGAAAAATGTGATTTCACTTTTTTTCACAATGTGTGTGAATGTGGACTTGAAGTATCCCATGTTCCATATAGCGTAGACCCTGTAGCTTAATGATTTCAGTGAGGCATGGAAATGATCAACTGACATGGGGACTACTAAAACACAGCATGTTTAGTCAACTTGACAGAACTGTTTAATATTTAATTATGTTGTTTACACAGCAGATTATGGTGAATCAGCTCATTAAGACATACCACAGGCACTGTATATTCCATGACACAATATTCTGAAAAACATCATGCTGTAAGACTTACTGTATCTGCCTTTGTCTTTTGGGGTTCCTCTTTACCATTGTCACCGGCATGTAGAGTTAACCTGAGGCGCCTGATTCTCCTCTGAGTGGAGAAAGATTAGAAACAGAACATTTGTTTAATTTCATAGTAACTAAAGCAGTCACTACTGTACCATATGTTTATACAAAACAATGAAACAGAACTATAAACATAAATGCAAATATGCATGCAAATTCTATATAGCTATCATGAACTGTAAATAATGATCTGTGTATAATTGGTGATTTATTCAAAAGTATCCATAATTAGTGCAAAACACATTTTAAGTAATATTATGTAACATCGATTATATTATGTTCTACTGGTTGCATCTTGCCTTCCTTTAGTTTAGTTATCAATGGTATACTAATTCATTCATTAAAATGTCACATTTGACTAAACTTTCACAGAGTTCAGCTAGAGAATTGTGTTGGTCTGTTTTGTCACGGAGAGCTTTTCAAGTAAACATGACAGCCCTGCCTGATGCACAGTTCCTACTTGCTCCTGTAGGCCAACACAGCAAACATGACATTCCAGCACATCAGCAAACACAAAATGCTTGCCTTGTACGTGGAGATACAGTACCTTTAAATGGTATCCAACTGTAAGCTGATGAGACAGAGTCCCAAAGTGAAATGTTACAGAGGATAAACCATAGACAGGGAGACAACCCTGGACTGTGTGAGTGACAACCAAAACAAGAGCATTATGAGAGACTCAGGATTAAGATCCATTTCCAAGATGGGTGTGGCGTGAGGGTGATTGTGTGTGTTTGTGTGTATGTGTGTGTGTGTTTTGTGTGCATAATATTGTGTGCGTGTGTGTGTGTGTGCATGCAGTTTATTCACCCTGGTTTCTTACCTCAGACTCTGGTGTGTCTTCTGTAGTCGTCGTGGAGACTGTTCCCACAGAGCCGTAGCGAAGCATGTCTCGCCTTCTGTCCACTCCGAGTTGCTCTTTCCCCTCTCCCTGTCTCGCCCTCCCCCCTTCCTATAGCCCTCTTTCCTGAGTTCTGCTGTAGCTCACAATGCGACCATCTGCCCCCTGCTCCAGCCGGGAAAGAGGAGGGGAATTCCACTATGTCAGAGCGGCGGAGGGAGTCCACAAGGCCTGATATCCGTTTTCTGTCAGTGAAAGGCAGGAGGTTACAATCCAGGTCCATGTGTTGCTACGCAGCCCTCAGAATAGAAACACCACAGACTACACCTGGCCGTCTGAGCTGTCAGTCACTTGCCCAGGAAGCTGTACACCATTCTCGCTCTATCGCTCGCTCTCGCTCTCTCTCTCTCACACACACACACTCAACCTGTCGGACCGCATTTTCCCTGCCTGTGCACTTGCCCTCAAAGCAAGGCTTACTGCAGGGCGGGTCTTCTACCTTGGGCAAGGGCAGGTGGAGTAATGTTTATCACTGGGAGTGTCTAAAAGCAAGAGCTGACATTTGCAAAAAGGAACATGTATATTGAATTCAGAGTCATTGAATTGTATGTCTATGTATTGTATTCTATAGAAGGGCTAGGTGCTTTAAATCCCCCCCAAAAAAAAATGTATGTTACATTGTTTTCAAATGCAAGGGTAATACCATTTCCATTTCAATCTCAGGGTTATCATCGTTTTTTTGTACATTTTTATGTGTTTACAATACATGCTGTCACATTGTGACATCTCATTCAAACACTTAAAGGCAAAATAACTAAGAAAGAAACATGTCTTAAGCATTTCTTTTTGTGTTACTTTGAACTCTGGTTTGGGTCATTAATAAATCCCACCTGCACTGCAGGTGCAGGTAGCCAGAGCATCTGCTGTTTCCATAATGCATTATTGATGTCAGGGATAGGGAGAGACAATGAAAGAATGCCATAAATGTGTAACACTATTCATGGGCATTTCTTTCTTTTCTCTCGCTCTCTCTTTTCACTTATTTATATTATTCTACATTAAATGTAATGAATTAAATATTCTGAGTGAACAGTAAATCACATAAAAGTCCATTTGTAATAACTTGACAGAATCATATGTGATCATAAGTCAGAAAGATCACATTACCTTGTGGATGGCCTGCAGTCACTCGCTTTAATAGAAACTAGAAAGCACAGGTGATATATAATATAACCAAATGAATTGGTTAATAATTAACAAAATGTACAGCAAATGCTTTTTAGTCTGCATATTTTTATAATACCTACTGTTTATTGGCTAAATACAGTAGAGAAACTACTGCTAGAATTCTGAAATAAAAGGACCATAGCCAAATGGTTTTTAAACAAAGGTCAGCTGTATTGTACTATATTGTAAAAATGGAAACGTAAACTAAATCTGAGTGCAATCTTTAAAAATTTCAACAGGTCTTGGAGTTAATCAGTAGCCAGACATCAAATACATGGTGCTATTTGCTTCTGTGACATAGTCATTCAGTTTGGTCTCTGTCCAAGTCTAATGGCATACATTGAAAACATTATACAGTATACCATTCTTATTGTATATCAAGAGGCCAGATTGTAATCTCATTGTGTCTTTTGTGAAAGATTTTATATGAGACTTGATCTTGATGTAAAGCTAGTTTCAACCAAGCTGGTCTTACTAGAACAACCAGATTTGCATGCACCAGACAAGACAAAAATGATTTTTGGGTCATTACTTAGTAGGCTATATGAAACAGTACTGTAACAGTACTGTAACAATAATTAACCTGGCTATAATAATAAAGAACCTGTATGTGTTGAAGCTGTAGCTACAGAATTTCACACTTATTGCTACAATATGTCTGTCTTTCTTGCTTGTCTAAATTAATTTGTATTATATTATAATTATTTAATTTCAGTAAATGTTGATAAGGGTATCATCTATGTTTTTGAAGTAGATAGTATTGGTGTCATGTAGTGAAACCACAGTCATTCAAACGTTAATACTTGGGCTAAATATGACCCCATATCAAAATAAGGTGTAAAGAAATTAAAAATAATTAAAATATATATATTTTACAATGTGTACATAATGTAAATTAAAGGCATTTTCAAAGAATGTGGGCCACCAACCAACATGCACATTAGTGTTTATGTTATGTTCAGGATATGCTGGCCATTGACAGGAAGAACAAATATTGGCCAGCCTATTTTCCTGTCTTTGTTTTCAAAGTGCTGGACATCTACAGCTGAAAGTATACAGCACCAACTGAAACAGAACAAAACATCAGGTTAGGCTATAGGCTACTGTATGTGCAACAGTGTTGGGAAAGTTACTCAGGAATTGTTACTCCACCAAAAGTATTAATATTATTTTACTTATTACTGGGTATTAAAAGTAATTCGTTACATTGCCAGTTACAATATTACATTACTTTCACAATCACTACCCTGCCTCGCCCTTTACAAAAAATGACAACCTGTGTAGCCCGTTCATTTTAGAATTTAATCCTCTTTATTGGAACAATAATGAACCTTAGGAGTCAACAATCAGCCAAAGTGAAAACATT
>JAODUE010013751.1:0-26354 GCA_027564755.1 Amblyopsis hoosieri | reverse complement strand
ACCAAGGCAGAATACATACATCCTAGAAACAAGACACACCCAAACCAAAAAGATATGGAAAATATATACAAAATAAACAAAATAAAATCATGATGCTTGTTGGAAGGGCAAGAGAGTCAAGTGACAGTGGAACAAAGAGACAAATGTCAACCTTGAATAGGTGGGTTTTAGGAGCTTAGCAAACAAGGGGACTGTGGTGGCATGTCCAATGTGCAGTGAAGGGCGTTCCAGAGTCTGGGGGCTGAGCAGCTGAAGGCCCGAGCCCCCGTGGTGGGGAGGAGGAATGGGGGGTGGGGTGGGGGGTGACGAGAAGACCTGTAGAGGAGGAGAGGAGAGATCATGAGTATATGGTATATGGCAGGAGATGGTCAGAGAGGTAGGAGTGAGCCAGGTTGTGGAGGGCCTTGTATGTGAGGAGGAGAATCTTGAATATGATACGGAATTGAACAGGAAGCCAATAAAGTTGAATCCAAATTGGAGTGATGTGATCCATTGTCCTTGTGTTTGTGAGGATACTGGCAGCACAGTTCTGAACTAGTTGGAGGCGACTGATGAATTTGTTTGGGATGCCAGAGACAAGAGAGTTGCAGTAATCCAGGGGGGTGACAAGTGACAAAGGCAGGACCCCTGTCTTGCTGTTGTGCCCAAAGGTAGGAAGTATAATGAAGAGCAGAGGACCCTGTGCGGCAACGGTGTTCTGACATTCTACTCTACATGTCAGATTGCCCTACCTCGTCATACTGCGCATGCGTACATAAATATTGCGTCATTTTTTGTCATTCTTGAGACACGCCCGTTACTTTGTCCTACCCTACCCTGATAGCTGGATTTCAACCGTGTTTGGATTTCTTGCTACTGTAGCACTGGTATTGCATGTTTCTGACTAATTTACAGGGATTCTTGTTGTTTTACTTACGTTTACGTATCATTTAGTTTGGTAAACATTATTTTATAGGTTGTCATTCAACATTTGTATTTTTAATTATTATTTAGACTACATGTTAACCTTTCACAACATTCACAATAATGAAAAGATTGTTGACAATCTATGCGTGCTAAAATTGTATAGGCCTATGCCTTTTTAATAATAAATAAAAAATATTGTGCCATACATATTTTTCCACTAACGCTGTAAATTGCCTGTTACAGATTGGTAGCATACGCTACTTCACCTGTTAGCACAATATGATGTGTATCTTGTCCCTTCAAATAATCAATTCCTCAATTTCAGCCTGGCATCACAAAACAAGTTATTTATTTAATATAAGTACAACTACTTTGGCCTGGTATATATTCAGTTCACTGCTATGGTAGGATAATGTGACAAGTAGGACATATCGACAGACTATAACTGTCATTTTGCGCTACGGTAGGACAATCTGACATGGTAGGACAGATCGACAGAACACTGGTGTTGTGTTATGTGAAGCGTCACATCTGGTCACGTCGTGGTGAATGTATGTCTTCAATGAGTGCATGACTTCAACGTGAGCCAAGCTTTAAGAGGATTGCTTAGGTTCTAGTTTTTCCGATGTAGATACGTTGAATGTAGCCTGAATCAGCAGGGCATTTAATGTGAAGGCACAGTACAAGTAGGCTACCAAGGATTGTTTCTTTTTTATTATTGTACACAAATTCAAACCATTAGATTGCTGATGACAGTCCAGCATTGATATATGGCCACACATGAGTGTCTTTCAAGACTTGTGCATCTGGTGGGCTTTCTCAGCATCTGCTGCATAGGAAAACGGACTTATCAGTATGTGACTCTACAAGTTGGTTTAATTGAGTGTGAATAATGTAATAGTTATTCAGTCAAGCTAGGAATCGAATAAATAATATAAATAAAATAAATAAAAATATGTTTGTATCAAAATATTTTGGGTGTCTGTTTGAACAATTCCACTTATATCTCATGCACCTATGCATTAATATTTCTTAATTTACATCACATACTGTCCATTTTTAAGTACAGAAATATATTTAAGAGGATAGTCTGAGGAGCTTTCTTTACATTACTTCTATATTATATAGTCTAAACATAATATAGTTACCATAGCAACATGTGCTCTTTGATTTTGAAGTCAGTTCATGTTAGCTCTATTAGAGCTCTATTACAGTACATGCCACCTGCTGCTCATGGTCCAGCCTTGGTTTATACTCACATCAAATATCAGCTGAGAAACACAATCTAGCTATTCCACATTTCTTAAAATAGACCAGTAGACCTTTTCCTACAATGATATGTTCAACAGCGTGATAGGTAACAATAATATAAGCATCACCAGCATACAGTTAAAGGCCTAGTGGCTTAATTAAGTAATTTCTTATTATAGCTACAGTATGTTGACAAAAGTTGCAACAACATTGGAAATTAAAGTCTCTTGCAGCTTGTAATTTCTATCAGGTTTTCCAAATTCATATTTTTAAAAAATAACTAAAATTAAATTAATGGTTCTGTTTCTTCTTGTATAGGATGCAGAGATGCAGTATAGGACTAACAAAGACAACCACTATCTTTAAAATGTACTGTGCAATTGTATAAAAGCATATATGCAACACGTTCTCATTCCCAACTCGTGAAATATTGCAGCTTGGTCAATGGCCTTTCTCGCGTTAGAAAGCCTTTGGCGTCTTAGGATGAAGACTTCTGTCATTACTGTAAATGTTCCAGCAAGGTTACGGAGTTACCACATGTTTATTTTTAGCTATATGGGCATACAATTTCAGCACAAGTATTAGCTCCTGGTTGTGGATAAATAATCAATATACAATCGAGACATGTTAAAATGTAGTTACTTGAAATCATAGGCTACACACAGCCTATACTGAAATATAACTGAAACTATTTAATTTTATGATTTCAGGTAAATACATTTTATTTGCTACACAGATCTAACACAGGTCTTCTCATCAGCCACCTCTCAATTTTTAACTGAGCTCATTTGAAGTCCTGTTATGTGGCATGTAACTCACCATTGTTCCATTGTTTCCTCTGAATCTGAGATAACGGATAGACTACAAGTTACTTTTACATAGGCACCATTCAACACCTTAAGATTGAAACCATTGTCATAGAGCCTATAAAAATCACACTCAGATTTATACAAAATTGTTATACAATATCTATACATCAATCGAAGGGTTCAACATTATTTATTTGTGCAATATGCAATTATTCATGCATACATTATATGTTTTCATCCCTCTCTGTACATAACAAATAACTTAAAGGTGCCTCTAGCCATGGTAACCAGGTTATTATTGTGTCCAAACATTACACCAGCAGTACTTTATTACACATACAAACAGATTGGGAGTAGCTAAATTCATGAAATCATGGAATTAGATTTGAATACATATTTGCCTCTTCCCGTTTCACAATGGTCCATTGTGTTCTGAGACCACCAATTGAGACGACTCTATAATACTAAAGTTGGAAATAGTGACTTTACAACGTAAGACATCATTTTTCTCAGTAGTGTTGTCAGAAGCTTTAGCTTCATAGATCTAGTATTAGCCTAGAGAAGGCCACCACATACTGTATACAAGATAACGGTTATTAAATCTCAATTTTCAACAGAGCTCATTTGAAGCACTATTCTATGGTACATGGCGTCGGTGTGCGTTCCATTGTTACGTGTGAATAGAGAGCCATTTAGATCCAAGTTACAGAGCCAGCCTTCAGCTGTAGAACAGTGTGCAGCCTCTGAATGTCAGATTTAGCACGCTGAAAAAAGCTGAGAGGTGTGTCTGCACATGCATTCGCAAATTATCTAAGTCTACAGACTAAATCAAACTTTGCAGGGAAAAAAATTAATGAGAATAAATAAACAGTGAAAAACATGCTCAAAACTATATGGATAAGGAATAATTTACTTCACAATAATAGCAACTTACTAACTTTGCTTTTTCATTGAACAGATGGACACCGTTTCATGCGGCATATTTTAAATACTTCTGATTGTCCACTACGTGATCACTGGTCAACAACACACACATTAGATATTATCTCCCCATTAAACAATTAAGATGTAAAACGCTCTCTATCTGAAATATGCTCCATCATAGAACGATCAATGTCCAATCCTACATTACTTGTCAAGCGTTTAGGGAAAATGCTGAAATTGTGTACGTATTAGGTTTACATTCTCAAAGATTAGAAGGGGTGTCATATTTTTTTAGCTTGAAGCCAAAACAATCAAGAAGAGAGATATCAGCATAAACACACAAGATCAGTGCATGTATCAAAGGGATAACCTACTGTACTGTACAGTATGTGTCAGAGGTCCCTCACCTGCTATTGGGTGCAAACTAAATGTACCTCTGTTATTATTCAAAAATATTTTGTTTGGGCTTTCCTGCCATTATGATCCAGATAGATATGAGAGAAATCATGGCACTTTAAACAAATGGCTAAAACATATCCTAGATCATGAAAGCTATAGTCATAAAAAATATATTAAAATAAAACAATGTATTGATCCTGAATAAGGACATTGATGTTCCTGTAGCCATTCATGTGACTTGTCAAGCTTGAAACTGGTATAAGTATATTGTATAAGTTAAATGTAGCTCTCATAGCATACATGCCATGTGCAAATAGCCTAGGACAGAGCCTATGCTACTTTACATCTTAGGCATAGCAACAGTAGCCAAAGGGGGCAGGGTTCAATTCCATTAAAAAGTATACTAGTGCGTAACACTTTTTTTAGGGCTCTGGTGCCGGAAGTAAATTTCCCATTCATTTTCTCAGTTGACTTTTCGTTAAATCCTTATATACATATTTTTAAGCCTGAGGCTAAGCCTTGAGGAGGCATGGAAGGGTACGGGGGAATTCCACCATGTCCCCACACCATCTTTTCCTACTTTCCTAGGCTACTACTCTATATGATCAATAATGGATCCGGCTCTAAATACAATAGTCCTAGGTTATAGGTCTAAATAAATATAATTAAAGCATGTATTGCTGTACCAAATAAATACTTTTATTTCCAAAGCAGTTTTACAGTTTTATGTGCATCACAGATCAGGTGTGTGTGTTGTGTGTATGTTTTTTGATGGTTGGTTAAGGTCAAGATGATTGAACGAATTCATATGCTGCAGTGAAGTGACTGATATCACTGTACAAAGGCTTTGAAACATTGTGTCCATGAGCTGTCTTTGGATGTAGGTGTCTTAGCTGGAGACATTAGTGAACAGCAGTGCAGGCTTGCATCCTTACCTCATATTATATTTTGTCTTTATATTAGCTAAATTAGCTTAACATACTGTAATTCAGCAGTCATACGCTGATGGAATGCCTACATGTCGTTGAATTAGACCAGGGTTCCCCAATCCTGGTCCTAGAGGTTGCATGTTTTAGATGGCTCCCTGCTCCAACACACCTGATTACAATGAATGGGTCATTATAACAAGCTATTCATGTGAATCAGGTGTGTTGGAGCAGGATGACATCTAACACATGCAAGGCAACGGCCCTCTAGGACCAGGATTGGGGACCACTGAATAAGAAAATCATACTGTACTGTACCTAAACACCTTGCATTGTACACACTGCTATCTCTCATGTTGCGAAGGCTTATATTAAGGGCATAGGTTTGGCTTGAACATTGGTAGGTACTGTAGGGACAACTAGCCTAGTCCACATGGAAAGCGTAACTTGCTATAACAACATTACATTAATCCATGAAAGTGGTAGGGACACAGCATCCCTACCTAAACATACTGTATGCTCATATTGTTATTATATCACAATGTTAGCTGTTTTATAAACACATGATTGTTTAGTCAATTCTGGCTTTCGAACTGCTGACTGGACTGTTTCACACCTGTAAGGTCAGTCGTCCATTAGTCTGCAGTGCCGAGCTGCTCAACAGGACTTTTCAATCCAACAGGGTCACCTGTTCTATTAACCTAAGGGTGTTAGGATGGATGGTAAAGGGGGTGTATTGTGGAACAGCAAATGTGTACAATGTCGTTGTATACGTATTTTTAGGTATGATCAATGGGTATAGGTGCTATTCTGAGACCCCACTGTCCACAGTTCAATATCCATTTGTTCATTCATTGGACACTTTTATTCAAAATGACACACAATTGTATAAGTACTGGTAGCATCATGGTTAAGGACACTTAAGTCTATACTGTAGGTAGGACACTGTGAGGGCTCAAACACATGGTACCTTGTTGGGAATCTGCCCACTGATATTTTAAATACAGTACTCCCAGTATGCAATGAACTGGAAATAGCAAAAATTTGGCATATAAAAACAGTTTATTTTTGCTTACCAAATTAACTTGAGAATTTATACTACTTTACCAGTAGAGAGGCATCAGATTTTAAAAGTATGTACAGTATTGGATAAATGATTGCCGTCAATGGCTCTTAAAGCTGGTATAGGTCGGATTTGCAAAGAGCTGTTTTAAAAAGACAGAAATATTTTGAAAATTAGTAACATAAAAGCCCACCCCTCCCCACATGCTCCCTTCCTCTGGAGCCCCTATTATCGGCTTTGAAATAATAAGCAAGTTGGAAGGAAGTGTCAAGAAAATGTTCTATATTGTTATATTCCATATTTCAGTGTCTGAAATATATTTCTAGTTACTGTAATTTGAGAGTTATTAGTTACAGTATATTACAATATTACTGTCTCTGAATTGTAATGTGTTACATTCCTTTTGCGTTACTATTGAGTTACTTTCACCAAAATAATCGCGGAAGTAGGCCTATGACTGAATATTTTAAATGTAGTTTATAGGCCTTTATCACACGCAGTGATGGGCAATGTGCAGGGTTGAGTACGTTTACATTTGAGTGAGGACCGTGCAGTGCCTTGAATTCTGTGGTGGTAGTTATGGTGGTAGTTATGTTGTTACAAAACAATACGATTCAAGTGTTCTCGTGGATGTTTAATCAGGTTAAGTCCATGGCTGGTGATTGTGGAGGAAATACTACACATAGAAGTAACTACAGAATGTATTCCTACTGCCTAAGGAAAAGTATTGTTATTGTTCTGATAAACAATGAATAACTAAATGAAAAACAAATTGCAAAATTACAAGCGACACAAGCGATACAAATGCCACAACATCATGATTTAATTTAATTTGATTGACATTAGGGATGGCACCGATATGATACTGAGATCGGAAATCATTCCGATACTAACTTAAATAGTTGTATCAGTGACAATTGGGTTAAATTAATTTACACTTTTACTACTGTCACGCATCAGCCATGTCTAACCTACCAAGGCCACACTATCAGCAGCAGGTTTCAAAAATGCATCTAAGTACTAAATAGAGATTGGCTTTCATTTACTTTGCAACTTAACTTAAAACCTAATTTAACACTAGAATCGGATCGGTACTCGGTGTCGGCCGATACCCAAAGTGGCGGCATCTGTGTCCGTATCAGGCCTGAAAAAACTGTATTGTCCCATCCCTAGTACAATAGCATATGTACAGTAGCACACAATAGGAGGCCAACTATTTTCTTGTCTAACATTTCTGGAACTTCTCTTTTTATCCATCTCTGCGCAGACTAGCACATCTTCCTTGTCAGCAGTGTAAACACAGAGATCGTCAGTCATTTGTGACAGTAATGTGAGTGGTGACTTGTGATAAACTAGCATAGAGCAATGAGGACTCAACAGTCTGGACATGCAATTCGATTGCACATATATATAGTGCAAGGACTACATATTGGGTTTCATCGTGTTTACCCGGCATTAAAGGTAAGCGACAAAGATTGTTGATATTTGAAATCCAAACTCCCATACATATACACTTACCTTTACAGCATTTAGCAGACACTTTTATACAACACGACTTACAAGTGACTTTCATTTGTCTGTAGTAGAACAGATCATACACCAGTTGTCATAAGCAGCCACCATTCTGTTACGATGACAGCAGAATGTCCTCCTCAACACTAATTTAGCTATACAATTAGCTATACAACATACTGTATATTATCTAGTAATATACCATAACATTCCCAGAAATGAGTGCTAGACGCCCACAGTAATTACCAGAAAAGTGCTAATATGCATAGAGCTTAACAGAGACAGGAAAAAATGTAGAAGTGTACTGTAGAACTGTAGATAAGCTAGAGAGTAAGATAAGATAGAATTACTTTTAGTGGAAGTACTAAATGGTAGGGAGGTCAGTGCTTAGGTACAGTACTACTGTGAATTCTGAAGAGGTGGATATTCAGCCCCTTGCAGAAGATCTGCACTCCTGAATGCTGCAGGAAGCTCATTCCATCATTGCAGTGGCAGGACAAAGAAGAGCAAGACTGGGCTGAGTGGTTCTCGCACCCTCGTTGCGACGGCGGTGCCATTTGCTGAGGTGATAGATTGAAGTGCTCTGGTTGGGGACTGGAATCTGACCATTGCATACAGGTAGGGCGGGGCAGTTCTATTTTCTGCCTTGTAGGCTTCCTTCTGTGCAACCTCTGAAGCACCGCCCCCCCAAATTGGACACACAGTGTTTGCCTCACCTTGAAGAAGGTTTTTCCAAATAATTAGACATAGTTTTCACATACAGTATATGTCAGGACTCAGGAGTGAAGATTCATTTTGGCTGTCTCAAGAGACTTAATGAGGATAGTGCATCTTTCCTGGCCACAGAGGCCAAATATCCATTCAAAATATTGCCCTTCTGTAGGTTGCAAGTCCAAGTAATATGTGGTATCAAGGGAATGTGTAAAGCAATAATGGGAAAAACAATAAACGGCCAAGGACAAAAATCTGTATGTCTTTGATTTTAATGCAACATGCTGTAGATTTGTACATTTCTTAGACCTCACACAATAATATAGAATCTGCTGGGATGGCCTCCACTATAGAGATGATAAACACTTAGGAGGCATTGTCCTTCCTCTGGAGAGAAGATGACTGTCATTACAGCTTCTGTGTAAATTCCTTTTTTGATTTAGGAATTCAAATACTTTGACACATTCTGTAGATGTCCATTTCATTACGATACATCTTTTAAATCGAGCCGTATTGTGCTGCAGTTCTTATGATCTACAGAATGTCATCCTTGGGCAACCACGTCATGCCCACCTTCAGGACGGCCATCGCGACACGCATATTTCTTTCCCCACTGTTGCGCTTGCTCTGATCAGGTGTGCTCCATTGTACAGTGATGGGAGTAATTGCCACTGCCCTCATCTTGGTAATTGTCTTTTGAGTGAGGTCATCGGGACAATTAAAGCCGTTGAGGGGTGAAAAGTGGCAGTGAGAGACCTGCGACGGCTGCGGCAGGGGGTGGAAGGCTGAGCGAGAGCTGCAGAAGAGATAATTGAGCATGGGGAGAGACACTGAACACAGATCGCACAGCGCGTGGACATGGATTTATTTTTTACCCAGTGTTACATCCACCAGACCTTCATAAGTCTGCTGTACAGATTCCAAGGAAATGTCTATTAAGAGGGTGTATGTCATATACTGTATACAGTATAGTAATACAAAATTAGTTACAACACACATTTTGTTTCAAAAGTATCGCACAGTTAATGTGCCCTAAAAATACTTGTTGAAATATAACATATAGTAAATCATCATATTTTGAAATGAACAAAAATAATATTAATTAATATTATAAAATAAAATAGTGCTTCTTCTTCATACCATAAATGCATGCTTTTCATTCGGCCATACTGTATTTGTGCACTGTAAATCATTGACAGGCACAAAAACGGACAGATACAATATTCTGACTCCCATATGTCAAGCACATTTGTTTGATTTGAGCTCGAAATTAGCAAGCGTTCTCGAGAATGACTGACCCTGCCTTTAAGTGATTAAGGATTTAGGTTATTTTAGGGTTGTTTGTGGAACAGCACAAGTAATGTGCCAATGTCCCCTTTACTACTCATAAATCAGGAATATAACTAGCCTGGCTCTGCCTTGACTATTGCTCTCAGCTCAGTTTGCTTTGCTGACATTATAGTCTGGAACCCCTGTTCACTTGTGTTTTTACAGCCCTGCTGGCAGACCAATCAGGTTGGGGTAGTGAGATGACGTTGAAGTCAAGTTTGTGTAATGGTGGTAGAGCTAGATGAGGCGATCAAAACAGTTGTAGCAATTGGTTAAAGGCTGTCCAATAGTTTTAAAATTAACCAAAGGTCTATGCCCAGTAGGAGGCAATGACAATTCCCAGTGGAGCGTGGCCAGACCATATTCACTCTGTGAATATTATGTCTGGTTACACCAGGCTGGAATAGAATGGCTTCAACGACCATTACAATGACATACAATAAGATAATGGTGTATCTCCAAATTAGGAGAATGTAAAGTTAATTATCATTAGGGCCCATTTTACTTAACAATAAAGATGATACAATCAGATACTATATATTAAATACATCAAGCCTGAACACCACACTGGAATCCCTCTTCTTTACTTAATGTCCCTTAGGGAATCAACATCTGCTATATTATCTGAAACGTGTGATATGTTTGTCCAATCACCAAGAAAACCAAGATTTTTGGCTTTTTATTAATTACTGTATGTGCTCTTCAGTAGTATTTCACATGATAGGCCTGTATTGTCTTCAACTTTATGCAGTGTTCATTTGTATCAAAAAGGTGCACATACAAATTAATTCAAATGAAAACCAGATGTTTCAGTATATAAACACAACCAGTGCTAGGTTTTGAAATTCCTTTGCACACCTGGGGGATACAGCTACAGTTTTTGCCATCCCACAGTTTCTGTGGGATGACTGGTGACTTTTTACTCAATAGTCCAGTTCTCTAACCTTAGGTATACCCGTGTGGTTTAAGGTGATAATAGCCCTCCCAGGGTTTCATTTGCATACCTGAAAAAGACTACCTATTAACACAGGGCTTGTTTCAGTCAAGTTATTGAAGAAGCATTGAGTGTAATCCCTGTATAATCACATTTAATCTGTTTCCCCATGAGCATATGGATTACTTCTTTTACTGTGCAAAAAACAAAATGGTATCTGAACAGACTAAATGATATGTTAGGTTGCTTCTTGTACAATATCTCCTACATAGTGTCTAATATTAAGATGATAATTTCAAAGACTGAAGTACTGCAAGTAACACATTTTCACACTTACATTTAAATCAGGACATTGATCTGATTGGTTTCACCTTTCATCATCAATTTGGTAAAAGATAGTCGATGCAATGCAAAAGTATAGCTGTGGAAACACCTATACCCATGTTAATCTCTCAGTATCTGGTGTTAATCAAGGTAAAGGCCTGTATTGTATCATATACTGTCATGCTGTACCAAGACAAATATTATGCTGCTGACAATGGTAATGGGGGCTGTGGAATATAAATATGCATATAAGACTATAAAAATGTCACAGGATGGTGCCTGTCAGACAAAGGTTAATGAGATATAACATACTGTACTGTATGTGTACACTATCCCAAACCCTGTGTTTTGCAGCATGCATGTTACACTACACATATTGTATGTAATAGTGTGATATGTTGTTGCCGCAATTTATTAATAGGACCATCGCCTAGGCTACAATAATTTACTCAGTATTTTTCATCAAAGAAAAGTACCTTTCAAACTGATTAGACTTTTGCCTAATGACACACATTAGGTGATTAGAAACTGATCCCTAATCAGCAGAATGTCACGTCCGAGCACCAGTGATCGTGTGTTTGTCTAAGCAATGCTGAGTGATGGTATGATCAAGCTTGCAGTGAAGCATCGCTCCCCTAGTCATAATACACAAAACAAGAGGCAGCCAAGTCCACAGTAGATGTGTAATGAATCAAAAGAAACACTTGTTTTTTCCTTTCTCCAGTAAAAAAACAACTTTTTTGTATCATTTCTGTATTGTAATCCATTATTTGCGGGTGTATAATAGGTTTATCAGCCATTACCAGCCTTTAAATTCTTCATCACTGCTCTTCTAGTTTTGATGTGTCAGCATCAATGGAGTAAGACACCTTACCTTGCGTGGGCATGCACGTAAACCCAGGGCACTTGGCACATCTGAGAAGAGACAGGGTTTGCATATTGTCTCAGTTTAGCCTTTGTTGTCTGGCTTTCAAAATAGAAACATTATTTGCTGTGCATTCATACAGTATTCATAATTAGTAGAGGGATTTAATTTCACGCTTTAAGTGTAAACTGATTGGCACACTCCAGTGTGATGTCTTTCAGTCACTTAGCTGCATTGGGGAAATGTTATAATAGAATATGATGCACACTATATAATAATAGCAAGATGAAAAATGCATTCCTGTCAGTTAGTACATCATATTGCATGTGGTGTTGATATAGCTGTGTACTTTTACAAGGCTTTCTGCAAACAAATGAATAAATACATGTAAGAGAAAGAAAAATGAACACAAAGAGCAGAGGAACTCTTAGCCTCAGGACTACATGTTTCCCCTTCTGTAAAGCATGTGGTTGACTGGAAAGCTGAGTCCACACATGACATGCCTGCTTCTGGTTGATGTTGAACGGTCAAGTAGGAGTGGATAAACTAAATTAAATGTATAGTTAGATATACACCTGAGAATGCAAATTAACTTAGATTTGGTAGCTTTTAGGGCTGGCCCCAAATACTTATTATTCGAATATTTGTTTGTTGGTATTCGGAAGTATTTGAGTATTCGTTTTTTTTTCACATTATGCATGCATGTTTTCTAGGGGTGTAACGGTTCTGACACCGAAACAGAAACCGCGGTCCACACACACACACACACACAGACACACACCCAACCTGCTACAGCTATGCAGCCTGTTGAGCTCTTATATACATTGCTACTGTAATTATACTACTACTACTATTTTCATTTCACATTTAGCTCAACACTAGATTAGAACCACTGAGCCTTTTTATTGTTGTCCAAACACAATACAAAGCGATTTATAGAATGCATTTGTTCTCATTCATGGAATTAACCCTCGTCACTACGATGTCGGATTATGGCAACGAGTCTATTGCCTTCGATTCTTTACTCAAACGAAACAATGTGGAATATATCACACTTTATTTAGAAAAATGCATGTGTGTGTCATTTTGCTGAGAAATGACAAGACACGCAGCGCACACACACACACAAATACTGTGTCGTCTTCGTGGGTGGGTTAGGCATGACACAGCAGTTACCTTTCTTGTGGGTGTCTCTTTCACGAAACCTATCTGACGTGTGTCAATAAAATATCCATGATGTCCACCAAGATATGAAAACTGTAGTTTAAAAATTATAGTTGAGGGTTTTAATGGTGTTTTTGAGATCGAGTATTCAAATACTCGTTCGGAAATACAATTAATTATTCAAAGCCTGTAAAATGGTATTCGGGACAGCCCTAGTAGTTTAACTTTGCAAAGTATTTATATTTGAATTATATTCAAGTCATCAACTCTTACTTGAGGGTTTAGTGGGAAAGTATTTAATTCCAATTAATTAACACTAGAAAATCAAAAATATATCAATTGTAATGCAGAAATGATCTGAACTAATTAGGGAGAGACATTTTTTCCTGACCGATGAAGGACTTTGAGTGACACGTGAGACAGATATTTCATATATATCATATATTTTTGATTGATCACAGATGCTTTCTAAGATGTATTCCTGTCAAACATACCAAACAAACTAGTTTAATTATTCAGGAACAGATGACTTATCAGTGTAAAGCCTAGCAGCACACACAGAGTGTGTGGACAGGTGTGTGTTTAAGCATTGCTGCGCTGTGCTGACAAAGAAAAAGACAGCCATCCTGGGCTTGACAGGTAGACATGCACCTGTACCTGTCTACCAATTACCAGGGTTCATATTGGCAACAATCTGCCAGGCCTGCCAACATTGAAGCCCTCGTCAAGCAATGTGTGTGGTGATGAAATGCATGTATTGTAATAGGCTATACACATTAGGTTTCCTGGGATAAAAATGTTATTGTATGCAGCTGTGTAGCCACGAAGACAAAAGCAGTACTGAGACAATGAAGGATTAAAACATCGTCCCTGCCTGACATATAGAGCAGACACTACATGATTTTCAGCTATTACCAAATGCAGCACATTGCAAGTGGTGGTGCTAATTAAAACAATACATTACAACAACAACTTATACTATACTATACAATACTATACTATGTACTACAGTGTGTATGTATCTGTAGTATGAGCTGTATCTGCATACATGTAGTATCCGTCCATCCATTAATTTATCCACCAAACCAGCAGGTCTCGCCAACAGTTGTGTTGTAAACGTTGGTTCCACTGGGATGACAGAGAGCAAATGAGGTGAGGCAGACCAAGGTGAATGAATGATGAATGTGGGAAGACTCCTGCTGGTCCTGGCCAGCGTGTGCTACCGCATAACTGCATCAGTGTCTCACAATGACAGTGAGACATTAAATACACGCAAGAAAAGAATGATAGTCACGCACAGCAAACACACACACACAGGGACATTATTACATTAAATAAGTCAAACATATATACCACTAATTATATTATATTCCTTCCTGGGGTCTTTTGTCTCAGGGTGTGAGTGTCATGTTATCATGCTGGGATGATTGGATTTGCGGTGAATTTCAAGTTCAATGTGTACCCAAGGAAACATTACAAAGTGTGTCACAATGTACTGTACACTAATCACACAACCAATGACCACAAATGGATTTCACCTTTTCACATAATATATGTGAATATGAAGTGTAGTTATGTGTTTTTCCACCTACAATTTGTCTCTACAATCTACATTATGTCATTTTGGTTTTATTTGATATCAGCCATACTGTATACTGTTTTTATGCCTATTTTTTCCCAACATAAATGGGCTGAATTATAGGCCTAATTGCATCCTTTTTTTATATTTATTTTTTCACTGTGTTAGGAGGGTGTGGGTTACTATAGTAGCCTGTAGGACATGCGTATTACAGTATTACTAAAGTATATTACTACACTACATCATCAGTCAATCTCAGTGTTTATCATGCTATTGCAGCAGTGCCCATACAAGTGTGAAAGTGGACAGTTATTTAATACAGTTCATTATGCTTGGTTATCTGAGATTTAAGGAATGCCAATATTGTACATTATGTGAGCATGGTAGGTTAGTGGTCTGGATATTGTTCTCCCAACTGAAAGGTCAAGGGTTCACCATGCTTGTGCAAGAGCCTGACGATGGCCGACCAAAATGTCTGACATGTCATAAATTCATCCCATCATACGTCGGACGGTCGGGAGCCGTTATTTACTCCTCGCTCCTCTCTGTACACTGCATGGCAAACAACGCCCGACAAGCCAAATTTCAGCACGACTCAATGACTCAGAAATCGGGGTTGAAACGGGCACGAAATTGCACAGTGTACGCCCAGCTTAACCTTCTGATCTTGAGACAGCCCACAGCTGTAATGAAATGCACTGTGGAAATTATGAAACGTTCTATACACTTGATGCAAATAAACAAATAAAAACTAACAAATGGTTTATATTTATTTTTCATTTTATATTATATGTTGGCTTGACTGAAGCCAAAATATTTAGCTAAACATGCACTTGAGTGTAGTCTAAATGTTTCATGCTTAATAATAATGTTTGTCCATGTCTATATGTAATCACACCTATTTAAGACATTTATATTTATCATACTGGAAATTCACCAGCATCTGAAAATTGCCTTTTCCATAAAAAACATTTAGTATTTGTTCTACCTGTGTATTCGGTATTCATATTTATCAGTGTGTCTGGTTTGTACTTATCAAGTTTTATGAGCCTGTGCTAACAATAGAGGTCAGTCAGAGACAAGGCCTATGTGATAAAAATGCATATAGCCACATTCATAGGGTTCCAGAGACCTCTCATATCAACACTCATGAATGCAAATGAACGGGTATACTCTCAAAGCAGATCAACTTAAAATATCCAGGCCTACATTTATGCAACTGTGTAGTAACAATAGCAAATACTGTTCAAATTAGAGTAGACTGATACACTTCTCTTATGACAGATGTAGACTATATCATTAAAAATATATAATTGTGTTTTAAGGCATGGAGCTATAATTGTGTGATTACCATCTGATATAATGATGTGATGGTGAGGAGGACTGAAGGAGGTTAAGCTTCCTTCACATACCGGCCTACTGAGTTATGTGGAGCAATATGTATACTGTAGGGATTACTCTGGGCATGCAGCAATAAGACTATGCTTTGATTTGTCAATCTACAGTAGTGTGTGTGAAGTATAAGACGTCTACAGGTATCAGATGTCTGCACGTTATGTTTAGTAAGACTAAGGCAATTACAAGTACAATGTACGATATGATTTTCACTATACTAGTTTCACTCTATGTCAAACAATGTATTTTAGGATTACAATACTGTATATTTTGCACGGTATACACATAATGATATGCCTCACATGCCCCTTGCATTCTAGTTACCTTTGTATTATTTTCTTTTGTCAGGGACAGCTTTAATGAAGAAACAGACCTGTTAACACCCTCGCTGAAGGGACCCTTGAACAAGGATGGGGTCGCCATGGAAACCACTTCTTCTTCTGTCTGTCATCAGTGGCCTTTCAGGTAGGAAATGTTAAAAGCACTGTTCAAAGACTATTACAAGAGATTATGACAAGATCATCAGAGATCACAACAGAAAACCATATCTGTCTCCTCAATAGGAGAAATGGAGTTGTGTTACTGACATCTTGCAATATGGATATTGTGCTTAAAGAAATTGTGCCACTGAAAATGTGTCTCTCATGGACCTTTATTACTTTTAATAGAAACATTTTGACATTTTGGTTTAATTACTTGTTGAGGTGTGATCTTCAGAAATATGAGATGGTGTGTTACATTATGGACTCGCATTTTAAAAAGAAGGGAAAAAATAAAAATAGTAGCCTTTGATGTTTTGTCTGATGTATTGTACTGCTAATGCTGTAAATGTTAGCACTCAAACTTTAACACTTATGCTCCACTCGTTGAACCATTTAACTGTTGTTAAGGATTTAAGAAACTATTTGTTGCTATAAATTTTAGGCTGCGAGTAATAAAAGTTGAAGGCCACATCATAGTAGCACGTATGTATTAGTGACACTAGCAAAATTAGAAACTTCAGTCTGGAGGGTGATTTTGCCTTTGTGCCATTTATGTCCTTTGTAATTGTCCCATAAACGCAATAGTACATTTATCCTCTGTGAGCCCTTTTCTCAGCAGTAGTTCAAGTAGTAAGACTTGAACACATTCTTGTCACTGTTTTGCTTGTTACATTTTCTGTATCAAGTTCTTTATCAAGTGCTGATAAAAGATACAACTTTGTCACCAGTCTTTTCTTAAGGGGCTGTTTGGAAGTGGGAAATTACTGAATTGTGTTACAGATTTTTATGGTAATTGACATTTTTTTTTTCAGAATGTTCAAATGTTTTGATCAAATATTTCTGTGGAATATTTTAGTAGTACAGTAGATTGGCAGAGATGTACCAATCGACTGTCCGGTGACCGTCAATCCACCGGTCTTTCTAACTACTGTATAACCGGGTTTAGTTTTCCGATCATACTGTATTTACGTGGCTCATGCATGCACCAAATTGACTTCCTGTTTGCGCTGTCAGTAAGTGCACTTATAATCAATTCTAGACTGTAGCTATCTGTCATGGTACTCTACCTACAGTACACTGACTTGACACATCTGCAGGTTGGAAATTCTTCAGTGTCCAAGGAAGACATTGAGAAGTTAACCATAGGTACTCGGGTAACATTGGTTTTATATTACACAACATAAACAATTAGAGTCAATATAATGTATAATTAAACAGAGCAAATCTATTGTACTATTGTTCATCTCACTGAAAATACTGAAAGTAATATGTGTCTTACAGTATTTCTATCAATCCATCCTGTTAAACGGACGCTACCATGTCAAAGTTTAAATACATGCCGAATGCAAGCGCTGGTGGCTAAGGGACAGTCAACAAATTACTACAGTACTGTAACACGAAGATGAGGACTAGCGGCTAATAGACCATAAAAAGATACTGAGTACATTTATACCTATAACATAGATGCAGAGCCGTAAAATGAATTGTGAAAGTTTATTATGAAAATCAACATGACTCCGGCTAGGAGCTTAAGTGGTCACTATGTTTCTAAGTAACCTAGTTAATTATTTGCAGATGTTGCTTTATTTTGAAGTAAAGGTTTGTGAGGCTTGCATTATTAAATGTGTAGATGCATGCACAGTTTGTCTTGACACACATTGGTTTAGCTAAATGGAATGGTAAATGGTTCAAAATTGACATGGTATCATTTTAAATGTGTTAGATGTTCATTGTAACCTTGACTGAATTGAAACATATTTTAGAATATACCTTCAAGGTGAGGTTTATGACAGTATTATGGTGCATTTGAGATATTGATATTGATTTTTGCAACTCACTGCTAAGAAGCATCTCAGCAGAGTGATTATCCTCAATCTGCTGCAGTATTACAGTATGTTCTAATTGGGTTAAATTTGATTTATTTGATTTAGTCATGTGAAAATTACCAATATTCAATTGACGTAGGCTACTGTTAGCCATGTGACCTTGATTCAGTATCTGGGGTTTGCTATAGAAATATCTGGATTATGGTGTTGCCTAACCAATACATACAAGCACTGACCTATGAAATGGGATAGAAAGCGATGCAACAATGCTATTTATGCAGCTATATTACAGTAGCTACTGTTACTGTAGCTCTGTGTTGGTTCATTGAGGAGTTTGGCAGGGGGTGGTAGACTCAGCCTCTATCTTATAGCGCTGTCTTAGACGCTCCTGGCATGAACCCATCGACCTATATATTAACATGGACCAGACATGTCCTCTTTACCGGCATGGGCCTCCAACGGAGCCGGCTAGTACAACATCTTGGCCAAGTTCGTCTAGCAGTCGTCAGTTCAATTTAATATAAAATCAAAGGCAGTTATTATTTTATGCTGAAGTACTCGGGTATCAGGAAATAAATCAGAAGTAATGCTGCAACTACAGTATAGTGGGTGTCTTTCCTGTCTGTCACATGAATGAGGGAAAATGGTCACAGCTGAATATAAGCATTAACATTGGCTATGAAAACAATGACCAGAAACACGACTCAAAACATGGACACTTTTGAGATTTCTACGCATCTACGTCCCATTCCAGAGCTGCACCTGGCAACGGTGTTCCCCCTTGTTTGCCATTTTTTCACCGATGTGCCGGTGTAGATTACACAGTGTAGATCTACACCGGTGGCGGTGGAAGGACGAACGGACGGGAGAGGGGAACAGCCGGCCTCTATGTCTCTTTATTGGGGCACGCAACCCGGTGGCCCGGTGGATAGCACTGTGGCCTCACAGCAAGAATGTCCCGGGTTTGAACCCCAGTTGTCCCGGTCCTTCTGTGTGGAGGTTGCATGTTCTCCTCGTGTCTGTGTGGGATTCCTCCGGGTGCTCAGGTTTCCCCCACTATCTACAAAACATGTTAGGTTCAGTCAGTGCCATCTGACCAGTGACACTGGCGCCAACCTGGAGTCGGTCCCCGGGCGCTGCACAGCGGCTGCCCACTGCTCCCTTGAGGGATGGGTTAAATGCAGTGGATGAATTTTGCTATGTGTATGTGACAATAAAAGCTTCTTCACCTTCACGCCTGCAGCTGCCCATATCCCCATCTCACCCAAGCCACACACTGAGCTCACATCACCATTATCATGTGCACCTGTCCTTATCTGTACGAGCCAAGGTTATATATGCTGTGCTAAGTTGGGGACAGTGTTAGTGTTGTTACATGCAGTGCAGCCTATTGTTGGTCGAGAGCCGTTTTGCAACAGTGTCGAGCATTATTGTTATTGCACCTGCACTTATTACAAAAACCTTTGACCAACCATGTCAAGTCAAGTTTCAAGTCACGTTTGTTTATATAGCGCTTAATCACATTATAGTCTCAAAGAGCTGTACAGCCCATATTTCACATGGAAACAAACAACACCCCCTTAACCTGCAAGGCAAAACTTCCATTAAAAACACCATAGGAAAAAAAGGAAAGAACCTTGGGAAGGGACCACAGAGGGAGGAATCTACCCTTCCAGGACGGTTAAGATGCATACGTGTCAATAGGGCAACAAGAATGAGCAGTTATGCATTGAACAAAATGTATCACAATGTGCAGTAAACAAACATTTACACATGTATTATTTAGTAGATTATGAGTGGTCAGTCAAATGTAGTATTGGCAGAAGCCACAGGAGATTTGTCCAAAATCTGAGGATGTGTCCTTGTACTAGTCACGACCAGGGCTAGTCAACAATCATGCTCATTGTCTAAAGTTCAGCACAAGCAAACAGGATACAACCTAATGCTCAGTTGTGTAAATTAGCAATACAATCACGTTATAACGTGAAACTATCTTATCTTGTTAGAACGTGAAATATATTTTCATGTTATAAGGTGATGTGAATCAGATTTTTCTTTTTCTGGCGTGGCATCAATACAGTAATGTAGTTTGCTGCTAGTTAATGTTTACATCTATAACTTTGACCTACTGTACCACATTCATTCCCTAGTATTGGATTGCAACTATGACAGCTGATATAATAATGAATATAAGTGTGTTATTTTTATTTTCTGTTCTAGAAGTACAGCTGGTTTACCAGTTTTATAGGCTGGAGTGGCTGTTAATTTGTTTCTGCTGAGTCAATTGTGGCCATTGATTTGTAATCTCAGGATCCATTCCTTGGTGCACTGGTTGTTTACAGTTGACAGCATTTGTTTAGTTAGTTTTTCTGGGACATATCTCCATTGTTAACATGTCACCATACTGTATACTGTATAGCTCAAAATATGTGCTTTTAAATCCTATAGCCATTCAGAATTGTATTTGATACATTTTACGATTATTTTACGATGATTATTACAAAAAATTGCCTATTATTCAGTCTTATATATCTTATTGAGGTTTTTCAATTTGTTTTGCGGCAGATTTTTTGGAAAATATAAAACACACGTGCTTTAAGTTTATTGAAAAATGTATGCAAATCACATATTTGCATTTTTAGATGCAGCAAAGAAGTAGGCCTAGATTATTTTACGTATTTTAGTCAATTTGTGTCAATTTAAGAAGTGCGGGAATGAATTCCTTACAGGTATATCAACAATAAAAGCAGATGCAGGAGCTATGACACACAAATATCACTGGAATGATCTCATACTATCCTGAATAAAGATATGTATATCTGCTTTGACTTGAGGCATATAGTGTCATCATAACAAGCAAAGACATGTCTTTACTTTAAATTCACTTGTTTATTTTTGCCGTAGGAGAAATGTTCCTAGTTCCTTCTGGATTGTTTTAGAGAATGTCTTCAGGATGGACTGGTGTTCATCATGATGTGATGAACAGATCACCCATAGGAAATCTATGCAGAATCACCATCCAACCTCAGTGCCAGTGACTTGTCAAATCCCAAATATTAAAATGACCATTGCTTGTATGTCAAAATGTTTTGTTACTGATACTGTACCACCAGGAAACATGTCTTCTATTTTGGCTTTTTGGAACAATATAACAATACAGTGTATATATTAAAACTATGTGCATTTACCTTAATGAAACTGCTTCAATTAATCCCCCTTAAGGCAAGAGTTGAACATTACCAGCTGTTAAAAAGCAAAACAACATGCAGTGGGACTGCATTGTGGGATCAACACACAGTAGATACTGTGGAAAGTGCAACCTTCAGGCATAGTGTAACATACTGTAACTTGCAAGGCCATGGGTAACATAATATGCGGTTTGTTATTGAACTAAAGGTTTCATGACAATTGGAAGAGAGTGAAATATATGGAGGCTAGTTTTTACACCTAATATATCAATGATAACTAACCTGAAAAATAAACAAACCCAATATAGTGGCTAATGTGGTAGGCTATGTATTGTTTGTCAATTAGGATATTTTATGATAAGTTTAAAAACCTCAACCATCTAATAATTTGTTTGCCTTTGTCCTTTATTATTTAATATATAGCAGAAGAGCAGTGTACAGCATACAGGGAGTCCAAGACAATTACTGTAGACTTTTAATATAGAAGTCGTTTGGCCAGACGTGATGTTCTGGATTAACCCACCTCCCCATCCCCCCAGTTGCCAGTCCATCTCTGTTAAAACTATTGCGTGCCATGTTGCTTGGAGTTTTAAGCTTGTTATGATAATTCAAGTGTGCCTCAGCTACTGTAAGTCACAAGGCATCTCAATATTAAAAGTGGGTTGCTAGTAGTATGCTGTATGCTGTAAGTGATTCATGAAGTCATTTTCAGCAAGGGCAAAGGAGTCGTCCAGAAATATGGTTTCCTCTGGGGAATTGTATTTGCATGCAGTGCACGGAGACAGAGACCATGCATGCAATGAATACACTGAAAAATAAATGTAAAACAATGAAAAAAAAATAAAAAAAGAATAATAGTAGTGCATTATGGAGGTTTGTTTTGTGTATGATTTGTTGAAAATGTGGTTGCAATTTTAAATTCCCATTGAATCCTTAACATACTGTAACCTTTCTCAAACCCAATCATAGCAATAGTTCAAAAGTGGCATGAAACAGAAATCAGCAGTTACATACACAAAACAAACTATTTTGTTGTTTATGGGCTGTACTGTTAATGATTTTGTAGCATGTTTGGGGTGTTTTAGCGGTGTTTTAAATGCATGTGAATGTGGTAGAGCTCCCAACTGATCCTGGCATGTTGGGTCCAGTACTGATGGTGATGTTTGGGAGTTAATGTTTTGGATGTTTGCTTGCTTTGTATATGTGCCAGAATAATAAGAGGAAATAGGTGTTTTCTTTCATAAGATGCATGATACAGTTATTAAACAACAATGTATCAGCCAAACCATGGCTGCCAATATACTGTATGTGTGTAATGTGCCAGCCCATATCGTCTTGGGAGGAGTAGAGGAGGGCTAGTCTCTCAGCACTCAAGTAAACCAAATAGCGTTTGGAATATTCTGTTCATACCTTGCCAGACGATTTTGCTCCACGGAGGGAAGAAAAGTGTTGCTTTAGACCTATTAGGCCTTTTATAATATGCAGTTAGACATGACACTCTTGTCTTGGCAGTCTTTCCTGCTTGTCATGCACACCCATCAACCCTTTATTCATTGTCTTGTTTGATTGGCCTTTTCAGAATGTAGGAGTGGACATGTCATATTGGAAATAGTGTCCAAAAAGTTCTGCCAAGTGCCTTTTTCTGGTTGAGTGAAAATGTTTTTGCATTATTGGTTTAGAATTGAAAATCTATACTACAAGGACCGGCATTAAGATGCTACTTACTGTCTTTCTGTAGAGATACTTGATTATCGGAAAAGAACACGGAGACATACAGTACTGAGCATTAGCATCCCAGCCTAGTAAGAGTCACACTGGGTTCCTGGTGAAAAATAAACGGTTTAACTGCGATATATCATTAGTCTGCCATGGTCCCTTCACTGGCAAGGTTGAAGCAACTCATTTTGCAGTCATGAAAATAAGCACAGTGCACAGAGGATAAGCCATAAGACCAGGTTTTTCTCTGGAAGTCAGCTCTGGTGGAAGGTGAGGTGGGGTTGCGTGTGATATATGGATTGTCCTATCTGTAGTGATATTTCACCGAATAAATGTTCTCAAGTATAATCATCTTGAGTCAATTTAATCTCTGTGAAGGTCTTCATTAATCTTGCAGGGTATGGCTAATCATGTCCGTCTACTTGTGACACGCCATGCCCGCCCCACTCCGACGAGTGTCTGCTCCTCTACTCTTGTTATTCCAATTAATTCTTCATTCTGCCGTACAGAAGCCCACGATTAATACATTGTCTCCTGCGTTGTGCCAACCTAGCGATGTAATACGAGGAGATGACATTTCAAGAATTTCTCCCAGGCGCAAGGCCACTGCCTCTGGCGGTGCCTTATGCGCCCGCTGGCTCCTACCTATTGCAGTTAGTCTCTCCCACCTCGGGTCGATCATCCCACAGAGAGGTACTGTAGTATCAAGGCGAGCCTCTCGGTGGTCCTACTGAATAACAAGTGGATCGTGTCTTGCAGCACAGCACTCTATATGACATTATAATTAATTCAGAATGTATTCAAATGTAATCGTAACCTTCTGGGCTGCTGTTTATCAGACATTTTAATCTCTATGTGGAATACAGTCTTTGTTTCACTTCGTTTATAGTGACAGAAAACCCTTGCCTGAAATGAAAATATTTCCTACAAAGCAAAAGCGCTATATAGCACTGTAGCTTATTATACTATTAAATATGTGCTGGATATGTTTCCTTAATCATGACAGAATCTGTGATGACAATATTCATTTCATTTTTTATATTTCCTTTTCTTTATATCACACAACTTAATATGCAACACAAGCATGAATTATTAAAATGCTGTCAGTTGTTCTACTTGTTATCTCCCTATTTGATATTATCACTGAGATGCAATTAACACGGGAATGATCACTTCCAAATGTGTTCCTCAGCCCTTGACATACAGCAGAATGCAAGCCTGTACACACTGAAAGATAGCGATCAGCAGTATCTACCAGGGTCATTGCTTTTATCAGATGAAGGTGACAGCTGACATGGGTGTGTGTTTGTCAGCCAGACAAAAACACGTTCTCTTTTATAAAACGTCGTGTTTGTCAGGATTTGCTGCCGAGCTGACCTTTTTCCACCTGCAGAATTATTCTGCAAAGTGCTTAGCACATGGATATGACCACAATTATCAAACGATGTCTATGTCTAGAATAACCACAATGTCTAGAATAACCATATAGCTTATGTATAGTGTATGAGAGAGAATGTGGAGTATCAAATTATAAATCTGATATGGGTTTACAAATCCATGGACATTTCACGGACTGTAATCCGCAGGGAGAATGTGTATATCACATTTATTACACGTAATTGAATCAAGAAAAGTACAGTAATTCTCAGAACTAATTGTTTCCTTTTTGTTATATACCTGATCTGATCTGATCGATCAGAATGTGTAGCCCATTAGTCATTTTTGAAAACGCTTGCTAACTTCGAGCTCAAATCAAAACAACAAAACTGCCCCACACATCAAAACACATTGTGAAGCAAAGCGTAGTACTATGGCTTTGTTGATGTGATCGGTGTTTGCCACTTTGTTTATGTTGCTATTTACGGAGCCAGGGCTGTGTATTAAATTATTTTTACAACACACACAGAGAACGGTTAGCTATAGCGAAAGGTGAGGATATATTTATAGAATTTGACAAAAAATTCAAATTAGCTTGCAATTAGCTTGCAATAGCGGACTATACCTTTAATTTCCAAAATTTTGAGTTGCAATCAGGTTCATATAATATAGGCTCACATAGATTAATGGCTTTGGCTTGTGTAGTGGACACCTTTTGATTTTATACCAGGGAAGTCTGTCTTAACAGACAAACAGCACCATTTTGGCCACCATTTTGCGTTTAATATTACACCACTAGAACAACAGCAAATACAAGCAGAAATCGAAATGAGAAATATATTTCATACAGCGCTCTTGCTGTACAGACAGAACCTGGCATGTATGGCAGATTAAAATGAACAAGACAGTTAGGCACACAAGGGGACCGTAGCAAACACAACAATAAAGGGATACAAATAGTGCAAACATTAACAACACATTTGACAATGATTTTCAAACATGTACTCTAGCAGTCGACTGGTCCACCATGAACAAATCAGAAAAGAAATCCATATAGAGATGATTTTCAAACTCTGGCACCAACTGAATACCTGGGCGCTTTTTTCCATCAGTTCCCAGTGATGTGCTGTAACCTGGTGTTACAGTAACTATCTGGGAAGCCATCCATTCAAACTGTTTGGAAAAGTGCAGGCACTTTCAAATAGTGATTATATGAAGCATCTGACTTGGTGGTTTATACTCCATGGGCTTGAAACCTGTCTGGTCTGATTCCAAAAGTGAAGTTAAACTGGAGCTTGCGAGTTCAGGATGGTATACTGTATCACCAGGCTAAAACTGATGTGCAGAGCTGATCAAATCATGCAACTTGCGATACCAACATGGTTTCACAAGGCCACCCAACATTCGTATGCTGGTCAAATTGAATTGGATGACAACTTTTAAATTTACTATTCCATTCCATACAGATACACACACGTACTGGGCCGGGCGATCACATAACATGAGCTTCACAACACTTCTGTAGAGTTTTAAGCAGGAATGAGGTTCCAACCTTAGATAATATATTTCTGGCCTATGTACTACATGTTGCTCATATGTAGGGTTGGGTACCGAAACTCGGTTCCAAGTTGGAACCGAAAACAAAATGTCAAGAACCGGGTAGCTTTAAAATAA
>JAODUE010013725.1:0-26365 GCA_027564755.1 Amblyopsis hoosieri | reverse complement strand
AGTTTGGGGTCCCTTGCTGAAGCTGCTGCCCCCGCGACCCGACTCCGGATAAGCGGGAGAAGATGGATGGATGGATGCATATTTTTTTACATTCTACGCGTCAACTCTTTCTGATTACAGTTGGTGATGCTAGCAGGTCCCATGGCCGGTCCTCTTAAGCTAATGTAACGAAACCTGAAGTTGCAATTGTTTGTCATTTTTTGCAGCGGTGCTACACATTAGCATTGCTATTAGTTTTCCACAAATTAGAAATCACAATATATCGCCTTTGCTTACAGTACCACAATATATCGAATCGTGGCCCCTGTATTGTGATATGTATCGCCCGCCAGATTCTTGCCAATACACAGTGTGCGCGCGTGTTCTGTTGAGTCATCCTGTCTCCACTTCAGGATACTAAGGGTACAACAATGTGATTCTTCACTCCCTTGAACCACTGAAGCACTAACCTTGAACAAATAATAAATCACAGCTCTCAGGGAAGTAACTAAACGAGTTCCACAAGAAATTGATCACCTTCCCACCTTCGTTTTAGACAACTTTTAAAAATAAGCTGAGGTAGAAGCCACAGTTGACTCACTGCCCTGTTCACACGCCTGGCATTTATGCACGCTGAAATAGTTGCTGTATGAAAATGTGAAATTTGAAATCAGATGGAGGTTTATGTGAAATTTGACAGTGATTTTTTTTTCTGGACTTTCCCTTTAATAGCTTTATACAGCGCGTAAACTGACAACGTTAGAGGGTATTTTAGAGGGTCTGTCTCCTTGAAATGCCGTAACGATATTGTCAAGACTACGTTTTTAAACAATCAAATAGATTAAAAAAACACAATACGGGGATAGCAGACACATTCCCTTCTTTATTATATTCAAATACAGCGTTGTAGCCTCCCGTCTTCTCTTCTAGTGAATTGGCACCTAAGCAATTAGATGATTCTGCACTTGGTGGAGTGGAGTTATGGAGCTTAGCGTCTAGCAACATCCCACTGTAGCACCGAGCATTTACAGGAGCGTTGAACGGAGCTCTTAGTGCCGCTTCACATTTAATGTAGGAGAAATCCATCATTTGGCACATTAAAGGGAATTACAGCACATTAAGCGGAAAATTAGCCTGTGTGCACTTATGATCACCAGCCGACATGTAATCAGAATGAGGCACAGAGACAAAGTTCCTAGGAGAGGGATGGTCTGGGTCTTAGTCTATACTGTATTAGTCTATTTATTGAATGAGTATTTCTGAAAACACTTATGAACGGACGATGTTTTGCGCAGTAATGACTAATTAGCTAACAAGACTTTCACTGACAAGGGTTGTAAGATGAAAATTATTAATTAATTGTGTAGTAATTACTCAATTAAAAAAAGGCAGATGCTCTTTGCACCCATGGTGTCAATAGGCAACAACATTATTAGCACTCGGGTGAGAATAGCCCACGTCTATTATTGACTGTAATTTCAGGCATTACAGTTAGTGGTGTAGTGTAATGTTGTAGAAATTGGCAATTAAAGGTGAGGGAAATAATTCTGTAGATAGATATGTTGATATTACTAGTTCAAAACAGCTCTCCTTTCAATGCCATAGGGCACACCGTAGCCCCCCCCCCACACACATTGAGAATGCTTTGTAATAGAGTAATAGTGGTGCGGTCTGCACCACTTTGTGTTCCCATTTACAGACCCAGGGTTGTAGAAAAACCGGATGTTTTTCAGTGCGCACAAAAACGGACAGCTAGCTAGCAGACAATATTGGTATTGGTATAACATTATTTTATAATGCACCTATAAAAGCACTTGTAACTCCATTGGAGACACTCAATCGCTTACCACACCTTTAAGTCTGAGGTACTGGATTAACATTTTATAATGCACCTATAAAAGCACTTGTAACTCCATTGGAGACACTCTTTTCTACACCAGCTGCTATATCACAGTGTGAACTCTGAGATGTGTGAGGTCTTTTTTGTCAGAATCACTTAGCAGATACTGCGTATGCATGTGTCTGCGTGTGCATGTACCTTTCACACAGATGATGGCTGCATTGCACCAGAATATGCATACAGTGCACACAGACTACTCCCATCAACACCAGACATATTGGCCCCATCTGCAAAATATTCAGAAAACACACATAAGCAAACATCTATATAATGAACATGCCCCACCCACCCACCCAAAACACAAGTAAAACTAGGCAAGCCTAGTTCAGCCGGACCGAGCAGCCTGATATGTTGTAGTCGTTGTGGGGTCCGCTGCCCTTTTGTGGGGAAAACAAAGTGTAAAAATGACAGGCAGCTACCCTTCATATAAAAGGTCCTGTGTTCTGTCAGGCATTAAGCTAAAACAACCCGCACAGGTTGTTCTTGCTATTGATTAAAGGAAAGGGGAGGGCAAAACGTAAAAACACAGCCAAAAAAGCACAACCCGCTTCCAGTGATTAATACAAGCAAACATAAAAAAGGAAGAAGGCCAAAGTATGGAACGGTCGGGATTGCTTAACGATCCGGAACATCACATTACAGGACGGGCGAGTGGACTTCCGGCGAGGAGCATCCACGCTAGCTCATCCTCGCTAGCTGGCCCTCGCTCAAACTGTAAATCTGACTCACCTCCGGAGAGTTTACGAGTGAAAGGATAACAGTATGAAAAAAAAGTCAGGGACTGAGTAAGCGACCAAAAGGCTAATGACCACCAAAATCAATTAATATTATTCACACAGCTTGTAGACCATATTTTTTCATAGGCACACAACACTAAAGCCAGCAATATACTTGCTTTTAATTACGGGTATGCAAGACTGCTACCAGGCGTATCGGGTGCGGCTCCTGCGTTCCTTTGGAGCGCAGTTTGTGCACGTCCTCAGAAATTAACGCTACACGTACGCATGATGCCATACAGCACATGAACGTGGGGGCAGTATCAGGATCGGACAGGCAGATCAACAGCAGTTTCTAAACAAAGAACAACAATGGCGGAAAGTTTCAAAGAGAAGTTCATAGAGCTAGTTTGTAATTACATAACATCTATATGTCTCTTTTTTACATGTTGGTTGTTGTTGTGGAAATTCGAAGGTAGTCAAGGAAAATATTCCAGTTTTAGCCCTGATCTGCCCCCTACTGGATATATTTGAAATTCTCCAAGCACACGCAAGGTACGCAGGAAAGTATATATACAATTCCTTTTACGACGCAGCCACTTGTCTACATGTACGCATTGCACAAAATCAAGTATATCGAGGCCTTAACACACGGGTCATAGAAATGCAGTTTCAGTCTATGGATTGGAGCCTGTAAATCCAGAAACCTAAAAATGCACCCTCCTGTATTGCAGCTACTCAACGACCAGCTAGCTGAAATGTTACTTTCTTCTTCTCTATAGAGTTTCACGCTATTGGTGCTTTACTGCCACCTACTGTGTAGAACAGCGTGCATGCACTTTTTAAGGTCGGTCAGTCAGTCAGTCAGGCAGTCAGGCAGTCAGTCAGTCAGTGACTCAGTAAGCGACATCCATTCATGTTGGCCGGCATTCGGTCTGGCAAAAAAAGCCCAGAATCTTAACATTCAGTATACTGCAACATAACTACAACAATGGTCTGCCCTTGCCTCCTTCAGCAAAAACTTTGCATTGTGGTTTGGTGTTCTGCATTTTTCTGAGATACTGATACTTTTGACTGTACTGTACACAAGCACAGCAAGGGCAAGAGAAGCACAATGAAATGCAAAACAAGCACATTTCTCAGGTAAACACTTCAGGTCAGCTTATAAAATTGTGTACTGACCTGTAACAGTGTCCTCGGGCATTCTAGACCCTATTTCTTAAAGACTGCAAAACGTAGCAGCTCTTTGAAATGTGTGGGGAAAAATAAATAACATAGAAAAATTGTAACCACTTCAAGACAACAGCGCATGTTCGCTTCTGAAGGAGAGTTTAAACATATAAACTGGTATGATAACTGATTTACGGTATAATAGCTTTAATTAAAGTATTTTGAATATTTAAATTGGATTTGCAATACAACTATTTCCTATGATTCCTATGATGGCTGTCAAAACACTGGCACAAGATAGACAGGCACACAGTAAAGTTGGCACCTTTGAGGAGCTACACATCAAGTTCTTTAACTACTTTACTGGAACTTTGAGGCATATCCTTACCTATGAACTAGTTTGTCACATTCTTGAAACATTTAACTTCATACTGGCAACAGTGTATTGTAAATATAGGATTCAACCTACAGTAGAGAAAGCAAGCCTACGGATATTCATCAAATTATCTGAAATGGTTGGATTTTACTATTTAAGATAAAAACTGATGTGCCCAGCATTTTAAGACAAGGACAGGTTCCAGAATTTGATGCGAAAGCAGATTTCAGGACACCGGTAGCAAGCGGTATTCGACATGAAAGTCTAAATTATTGAACCGTCTGAAAAGAGAACAGGTTGACAATGGTGTAAACCACACCAGGAAACCTACAACTCCATTTAGACTTTAGCATTATGTTGTTCAGGAGTAGAACATGTTAATTAGTCTGCAATTTTTCTAAATCAAAACCAAGTTGATGAATCTACAAACTGTTTGCTGTGATCAACTTTAAAAGGTCACTGTTGCAAAGTTGCCTTAAAAGTAAAGACACTTTTTATTCTGCAGAAAGGACACAGGATTTTATTGTAAACTGTCCCGTAAAAGTAGCTTCCTGTAAAAGATAAGTCAGAAAATGATTCTCTATCCCAGTGTTTTTCAACCTTTTGAGCCACGGCACATTTTCTTTCTTGAAAAAAATGCAGCGGCACATCACCAAACAAAATAATTACTACATGACGCATTGTAGCCTAATACAGCATATTTAAAGACAATTTGGTCTCTCAATTTGTTTATACTCACTCAGTGTGAAACCTGGGCCTGCTTAGATGAACATAAAGATGATATCCCAATTAAGAGAGATTGGAAAATTTCCCACGGCACACCCGTCGATCTCTCACGGCACACTAGTGTGCCGCGGCACACTAGTGTGCTAGGCTTGCTTTCTCTACTAGTGGTTGAAAAACACTGCTCTATCCAAATGCTATACGTATTAAAGGCAGGGTCAGTCAGTCATTCATTTATTTATTCATTCATTCTCCTGAATGCTGGAACTTCAAGCTCAAATCAAAACAGTATCGCTCCACGGCCACTTTGATTATGTTCCTATTTACGGAGCCAGGGCTCTGTAGAAGTATCGCATTATGTTTTCAACACGCACAGAGAACGATAAGATAGAGATATTTGGTAAACCTGACAAAAAGTGTATTAGCTTACATTTAGCTTGCAATAGCTGACTATACCTTTAAAAAGATTATTTATATTTTTCCTCAAATCTTGCTAGTAATATATTTGCAAATGTAACTAGTGCAAAAAGTGTTGGGTAGTATTTTATAAAGTTATCTAAGCATAAGCTACATTCTTTGCAATGTTTCATAACATATTGAGAAATATAAATTAGGACCTACTTATTGTTTATTTGTTATAGACCAATTTGATAATAAAAATAAAACAACATAACACAGAGTTTTTGCTCTGAATGTACAGTAGTTCAAGACAGTGAGGGCTGAGAGGTTTGGTAATAACTCAGAAGCCCTTATCATTGTACCCCTATTTCAGGGTCCTGACTGCAGGTCAAGGCACTACTTTCTACATGTGTATTTGCAAGGCAATACTCTGTCAGCTTCCAGAGATTTGTTAAAAAAAATAAAAGGTTTAATTAAAAATGCTTTCCAATTCTCTGGCCCTAAACTGCAACATCTATTAAAGCTGCAGGAGCTTGTCTCTGCAAATAAGTTCAATGCTCAAGTTAACAGTGTGGTTAAAGAAGCAAGTATTTAATAGTTTTACCCCGCAGAGCTTGTGTGTGCCTCCATTTCATATTTTGGCTAATTCAATTTGCAAATGTCTTTTATGCTGTGTTCTATTCCTTCTCTTTTATGTTTAATATTGAACACCGCTTTCATGGCCATGTCACTCTTGCAAAACAAAATTGTAATCTCTGAGAGTAGCCTGGTTAAATGAAACACATAAAAGATAAAAAAAAATAAGAAAATGTCATATAAAAGTGTTAACACACCCCCAGAAACCCAAATATCTACAGTACCCTAGTGTACTGTTGATGTTGAAAACATTGCGTACTTTCACTACAGAGGCTGCTGTAAACCCTGTCTATGAATGCTGTATGGAGAGATGTAGAGAACACTGAGGGCGTACTCACACTTGGCCCAGTTCAACCGTGCCCGAGCACGTTTGACCCCTAAGTCCGGTTTGTTGACTGGTGTGATCGCTCCGTACCGTGCCCGGGCGCGGCACGTTTAACCACGCCGTGGCCCACTTGAAAGAGATGGGCCAGGGCACGGTTTGATTGGACCCGGGCCCGGTACGCATCAGTGTGATTGCAAACGTGCCCGAGGACGGAACTGAAGTCACCGACGCGACAGTTGTTTCATTACAAACAGCAAAGGGAACACTTTGGACTAAGACGAGAGTATTCAGGAGCAACTGGATACAACACAAGAACTATCTACTTACCTACTCGTGGGTATCAAAGAACCACTGAGCAGAGTCGGCAAAAGCTGATAAAACTGCGTGCCCAGTATCTGAAGGTACGGGATGCACTCCGTAAATCTGGTAGCTTGTCGGACATCAAGGACAAATTCCAGTGGAACGATTATGTGGACAAAATAATTGTGCTGAAACCAAGTAGGCAACCTAATGTTCCCTGAATGTTAACTGCAGTGTGAGTGCAGGCCAGCGGGGGAGTGGAGAGGGGGGACAATCGTGCTCGGGCACGGTTCAAGGCAACTGGGCCAAGTGTGAGTACGTCCTAAATCTATGAATGCTGTAGAGAGAGGAGTAGGGAACACCGTCTATGAATGATGTAGAGAGAGGAGTAGGGAACACCGTCTATGAATGCTGTCGAGAGAGGAGTAGGGAACACCGTCTATGAATGATGTAGAGAGAGAAGTAGGGAACACCGTCTATGAATGCTGTAGGGGGAATTAGAGTCAATAAAGTGCGGGAGGGACATGGGCTCTTGGCCTTTCCAACCGAAACAATGTTTTTGTCAGTTAGTTACCGACAAGGGTTAATCCGGACTCAAAACCCTTCAACACAAAATATAGCGCAAAATAGAGTGCAGTGATTGGAAAAACACCAGGACTGTGGGCTCCTTGGTAGGATTAGTGCCTAAATACAGAATTACAAACAAACATCAACAGTGGCCACATCACTGCTTGATGAATGCTACTGTTAGTGAATAAGGGCTGTACTCACGATGATCCCAGCGTTGTGCACTGCTAGAGGTAGGCCCAGGAGTCCTGTCCCTATGTTACTCTTGAGCAGATGGATGAGAGTCTGACTGAACCTGTACAGTAAAACGAGATGCAATGCATTATTACAAACTAAGTGGGACTTTTATTGTCAAAGAAAGTATCATATTGTATTACGAAGCTTAAAACAACCTTGTATTTAGTACATTTAATTGACACAGACTAACTCCTAATCATCAACTGACCTTCATGCCCATTAAAACATTGACATTTAAGATAATCAGCCTTGATCATCCATTATACGTTCCACTTATACATACACAAATCCACGTCAATGCTACTGTAACACCATGACCACAGGTGTGTTCCCATACCTCAATCTAGTATAGATGTCCAAAAATAGGTAATTGGAACCCCATTCACACACATTATGCAAATTAATATGTATTTTAAAACCAGTTTTAAAAACTATTAGAATAAAATCCCTTTCTTGAGAACAAAGTGATTTTCAGCAAAACTCAGACGACTACTGTATATGTTAAAATATGAATCAAGGCAAGCCACTGTAGTGTGTTGAGCTACACTTGTCCAATCGTAAAATACTCAAACATCACAAAAGGCACAAACTATCCAAATGCCACAGAATAAAATCAAACATTACCTAGAAATACATGTAACATGACAACATACTAGGTAAATAGGAACCAGTGATCACTGGCATATCAAAAGGTGTTAGGTAATTGTAGCATTTGTTTATTCGTATAATGCATTTTAAGTTCTGCAATGTGACAGACAAACTCGGGGTTGGATTCTGTGGGGGTAGTGTCCTGGCTCATCCCCACAGTGTTGCTTAGAGCAGTGGTTCTCAAACTGGGGGTCGGGACCTCCCGGAGGGTCGCAACAGAGAGGAGGGGGTCATGAGATGATTTTCAGAAATTAAGTAACATTTTTAAATTATTAAAATGGCATAGTTTAGCCATAATTGTTAGTAGTAGTACAGTGTATACATTACTTTGATGTATTCTGCTTCTAGCCTATATTAAAATACTATCAAATAATAATATATCTGTTATTCTTCTACCACCTCATGGGACAGCGGGGGTCGCGAGTCTCTGGCACTGGTATTTTGGGGGGGGGTTGAGAACCCCTGGCTTAGAGAACAAGTAAGGAATAGTTTATTCCAAAGTTGTATTACTTTGGTGGTAAATAATTTATCCAGATCTCACTACAGCGCCACCCATGCAAATCCAGTCTGTCTGCGTTCCGTCTGTCAGATCTGATATACCCAGAGCCATGGAAATAACAGAGATACGCCAACTGAAGTTTGAAATTGTCAACGGTCACATGGTTCACGGAGAGGCTAAACGTATGGCACAATAGTTCCCAGACTTTTAGTCCCACCAAAAAGACACACCAGTGCTATGATATTCATGCATGAAGTGAAACCAGAGTTAATAGTGGGTTCTTACGTAATGCCCCGAGGGTTGTCCAACTGTTGTTGGGCCGGGTCCTCGTCAGAATTCTCATCTGAGGCATGTCCCGGGGTCTCAATGAGCGGAGTCATCACCTCCATGTCTGCATGAGATGGCACATACGCAATTACAAAGACAGCATGTTGGGTAATAGGCGATCCAGCCATGGCGTTTGAAAACGGTTGCTTTTTTGGTCAATTTTACACATTGTTGCAGTGAGTGGAGCAGTGTTTCAAAACGTAGTCTTAAGTTTCTTAGAATAATTAAATCATAAAAAATAATAATACATGTTCCTTCATGATGCAGTATTCAATAGGTGCAATTTCATATTAATTTAGTTTATGCAAATGACAACATGTTTTGTTCTGCCTGTGACAAAGATTTCTATAAAGCTTCATTTATTTTTGAGGGTGTACGATTCTTAAACAGAACCAGGCCCAATTAAACAACTTAAATTAAGTCAGTTGTTTACCTAAGTAAAGTTATACTAGTAACATGAGATTAATTCTTATTCTGCCCTTGCATACAGTTTAACTCTTACCATAATAGCATTGTCTACTTAAAAGGTGTTGTACAATAGGTTGGATTTTTAGAGCTAAACATTAACTTTTTTTCCTCTCAATTACAGAGGATAAACTCTGAGAGGAAAACAGATCAACTGTTCCATTTTAAATGTGATTTATTTCCACCACTTTTCACATAAGACACTGTAAAACTACAAATGAAGAGAATAGAAAACTGGCAGTATGCTGCATTTTTTCCACAAACTCAGAAGAAAGGCAATTCCCCTACTAGTATAATTCATACTAAAACAATCAATTAAAATTACAAATGGAAAGGCATTAATACACTGATTGCTAAGGTAATAGACAATGGTTCTACCATGATGATAAAATAAAGGATAGCATTTGAATAGACCTGCAGCCATAGACATTATTAGATAGACACAGGGAAATAAAATGGTGGCTCGAACATTCAAAATCTTTGCTCAATGGCCCAGTGAAGCACGTGGTTCTAATTCAAAAGTCACGCCATCATTAAAGTGTCTCTAATGCCGTATGCGCAGTACAAACAGAACACTACCAAAACAAATCTAAATCTTACTAATATTTGTCCAATTTCTAGTAAAACAAGTCAGTCAGAAGGAAAACAAACAAACGGCCCAGTAACTAGATGTAGAGGGTGGCACTATACCAGGCCTAAAGGGCCAAATGCGGCCGACCAACTGCCCCCATGTGGCCCATGAGGGGATTGCACCCTTGACCACTATACATTAGCTCAATATACTGTATAACCACTATATGAATCAAGTCAATATATTGTAAATGTGTATGTAAATGAATTATTAACTGTTCTACAGCCAAATGTAATGTAGTAGTCCAGACCTAATAATCAACGTGATGAAATTAGTCTGTGACATATGTGCACATAGCTCCCGTAGCTCCTGTTAGTAAGGATAATGGTTGGGTATGGTACTAGTCACATTTGAACCCATACCGGGAGGAATACCTGAAATATGGTGCCAATAGTCTACCCAACGTTTTGTCTTTACTTTGTGTAACAAATGTAATTTTAGTTGTAGAACACCTACAAGAGCTGGACGCATGTGGGCGTGGCTGCCATTTTGTTGTGCAAAAGCCTGTATGCCAAAGAGACTTGGAATTAGCGGTATCCTATAATTATACAGAACCCTTGCCATGACTTGACACATTGAACATTGTTACAGCCTGGCTCAAAGGCCGTAAACCAAACAAACCAAACTCTTAACTAACAGAATAACATAATAAGGTGTGAATGTCTGTAGGTGTATGTACTGAATATATGTAGTACATGTTGCATGCTAACCAAACTAAGAAACTAACCAAACTAAGAAACTAACCAACAACAGCATGTGTGGTGCCAGGAGGGTCACAGAGTCAATAGTGTGCTGGAAGCACTCTTATAATGCCCAGCCAGGTGAGTCCAATCAAGGCTAATTAAGCTCCAACCACATCCAGGCCAGGGATGTCACAACATTAACAAAGCTGCAGGGTGGACGCTCTCGTAGACACTCGCGTAAATAATTGCCAAAAATATGTGGCCCGCCTACAGTTTATCTTGTTTATATCTGGCCCACCTGAATTTGTAATTGAATAGCCCTGCACAATACTAAGTGCAGTAAGTGCGGGTTGCCATGTAGATGTGGATTTTGGTGGCAAGGACCTTTAACATACCGAAATTGTATCCCCATCCAGAAACAGATTGCAGTTTTTGGTAATAATATTAGTAATAATGCTTTAATCTGGATCAGTGTTCAGTCATATCATGAAAAAAACATTTAACTTCATGTCCGTGATAATAAGAAAGATAGAATATGTCTTTGTTTAAGTAATGAAACGCAACATTATTTAAGCAGCCATTTACCAACTGAACAATAGCCTATATGAATCTAATGTAGTTATTGATGTGCACACTAGTGCATCAATCTTGATAATATGCCTGCCCTGCAGACTCGAGTTGTAAATGCTATGTAGCCTACCAATTACCGTATTAAAAATTAGATTACAAATTTGGTCACCTGCAAATGTTGAACATTAAACTTGTACTTACAGTTTGTGTACTGGCAATCAACATCAATTCTGTAGCTTGTACATTTAGCTGAATACTATGTGCATGGACATATCCTCATAGGGGCGTTACCAAACAAACTGTAGTAATCTACCTACATATGCACTATTTTCTGATATGCCTGTTTCTCAGCCACTGTTGCTTTCATGCAAATACAGACCAGGGAGATAACAGTCCACGTTGAAAGGCCAGGCACTTATCTGTGTCACGTTACTAATGCCAAAAACAACTAGAAATACTTGGTTTTCATGGAATGGGTCCTTTAAGTGTTAAAATGTTGGGTTACCGAGTTGCTGCGATGTGCCCATCCTGAGCGGTCATCTGAGACTTCGGCCCTCAGGGAAGGCTGAGCGTTATTGAACTCTGGCTTTTTGATAGAAGGGAAACAACAGCAGAGAACATCATGTCAGGATAACCGTGAACCATATCCTATTGCTTATTGAGCGTACGCTGATAACAATATGCTTTAAATGTCCGTTCAGGTAAACAAATTGCATTAAAAACTGTTAAATCAACAGCGCGAACATAAAACAGTGCCAGTGCCACAGTAGGCTATCGCCCCTCTTAGCATAGCCAGCTCCAACTTCAACTAAAAGAGTGACATGGGTTTGTTACATAATGTTGTAGGCTACCGTAGCTTGTCTGTTATGATGGCCATGTTAGATAAAAGACGCAAAGAGGCCAGATTGAGGCGTGTTTCAATCGGTCGGACTTTTTGGTCAAGTGTCGTACCAAAACGTGTCGAGAATCAGTAGTTCTGATATCACTGATTAAGCGAAACAGTGACAGGTCAGATGCGCTCCTGCTGCGAAACCGCCAGGCGTCGAGACACTTACAATGTCACAGTGTCGAGACTTGACTTGAGAAAACTGTAAAGATTGCATAGACACTTGTGTTGCTTTTATGACCGTCCTGACAACATGGATGGGATGTACCGCGGTATAGGCAGATAGAGCGGTGGATTTCCATTTATTCCTGATCCGACGCGGTGTGCGGATAGCGTCTTGCGTCCTTCGTCGAGAGAGGAGGAGCAGGGATTCTTAAAGGAAACGTCACCGATATTTTACCGTTTACTTATGGATGCTTGATTTACCTCTGTGCCTACATCATCGATCATACGATTTGAGATTCTTTAGTAACGTAATTTATATGTATATATTCTGCAACATAATAGCCTAAATTGCCTATTTTGAGTGCTCATTTAGAGCAAAGGGAATGTTTGAGCTAGTCTATAATATAATAACGTTTGCATTGCCACCAACATGCTATCAGCCAGCTTGCCTCTCAGAGTGCTTGTCACACGAAAAAATGAAATTTTACGTGTGCGTATCACAATTTTCTAATAAGCAATTTGTGTACATAATACAAAATGTCTTGTTTGTCGATGTCCCATATAGGTTACACAGTGCACACTGCACAGTCAATGAGACGATCGAAACACTTGCGACAATGAAGAGAGAAAAAAAAAATACTACAACAATACTACAACTCTGGGAGCAGCCGACGGTAGTAGGGAACTTTTTGTTGGTAACAAATGCATGGCAGTTTACGAAACCTAAAATAAATATGCTGTCTGCGATAGGCCACTGCATATCACAACACTTCACTATGTGCACCCTTAGTGCACATAGTGAAGTGTTGATGTGGTTTTAAAGAGACAGTGTGGCGATCGTTACTTGTTATGGGGTGAGGTCATCTGTGGTTAGCTGTGATGATTTTAGTGTTCCGAGAAGTTTTCGGACCACCAACACGTTAAAACGTTAACAAACGTTAACAAAAATATTTATAACGACACTCCTTGATTTCAGTGGCAAGGTATTCACACCAACTAAGTCTGCATATCTGTATAGGGAAACATACACACCTCAGTTTTATTTAGACAGCACATACAAATACAAAACAAATATACAATATATACTTTACAAAAGTGCTTTACAGAAAAATATGTGCACAGGAAAATCACGGAGAAACACAAAATATACAGACACACACACATACAGAGAGATGACACATATCCAGATACAATACAGTACAGTACACAAGCTTTGTTGGTCAATATGAGTGCAAACTTAGACATCTATATAGTAGGCCTATGCAGCAGTGATGTGAGGTATAGTGGCCAATGTACCACAGTAGATTATCCACAATGAAGAGAATATAAATGGGTTTTGAGATTACATTTTAAGGATTTGCATATTCAAATTAGGTTCAATTTTATCTAATTATTTCTGAGACTATTCCACATTCATGGGATTGCAAGAGATAAAGCCCGTCATCAATTTTGTCATTTATTTTTTCATCAGAATGTCCCGGTGTAAGAATCCGGGACATACTGTAACATCCTTGATGTGTAGACTTAAAGGAATGAGATACAGTAACTAAACAAATATAGATTATGGTTGGCCGCTGATCCAAACAGGAAGACGCCCAAACTAAACAGGTGGCAGTCTGTGTGCACAGTTCTTATCCAAATGACCTTACACACAGTAAAGGATAGAAACTAAGATATCCTGATAAAACAGACAGCATCTAGGCATGAGTACACTAAATGTTTCCAGTGTCTCTTAATTAAGAGGAAAAATGCGGAAGAAAAAAGTAAATATATAGCTCTAACACCCCATTAGTGGGCCAATTTACTGTAATGGTGGCCTTTGCTTTCCACTTTGCAGAAGGCATCGTTAGACCAAGGCACACAAACATCTTGGTGGTGAGGTTGATTTTCGCACCTATTCTCCAGGGTCAGCCATATTTACATTAGTGGTGAGGACACATAGACAGGAGGTGATAAGCTATATTACAGTACATCGATCAAACCTTTTGATGGCATATTTCACATCACAGAAATTATAATTGCTAAGAATATACAGTATGAATATTTTGTATAAAGGTGGGGTCAGGGATTCTGTAGAAAGTTGTTCATATTTGATATTTGTATCACAAAACTGAAAACGCACACCTTGTGTAAAGAGGTGCTGGCTGGTAAACGCCAAGGAATATTAAAAGGACACTCTAGAGCTCAGATGCAAGAAGTTTAATTAACAAAAAGCAACGTTTCGACAGTCATGCTGTCTTCCTCAGGGTATGTATTATATTTGATATTCAAACTCGTTCAAAACTAGAACACCTCTCAGTGCCATAGGGTGCTCCTTCAGAAGCTCTGCTATCCGCCAATGGATACACATTGCCAATACTAGGTTTGTTTGTGTTCTTATTTACAGGGTTATGTAGGATAAACAATTATTTAATCAAATATAATAATAATAATAATAATAATAATATTATAATATATCAGTAGATATATTTGCTGAATTAGTATATTGACTTATATTACAATCACTGACTCTACCTTCAACACATCACCACCAATCACCATCTCCAGAACAATGTATCTAAATTAGATGATTTCACTAATCGTTCCTATGCTCTAGAGTTGTTCACAGGAATAGCCTTTGCTATATTTAACCCTTTAATCTCAATTTACCATTTAAAGGCATAGTATGTCATAAAATGCTATTTTTATGCTAATAAAAACCTACTACTGCATTAAAGGTGCACTGAAAGCCCTTTGAGTCTGTCACATGATTAAGGGCTATATAATTAATCTTGATTTGACTTTACCCCTCAATTGTGGTATAGCAACTCCAGAACCAAAAATGTCCCCTCCAGAAGAGTAGACAGTTGTATCAAACCAAAATAACACATTTTGTTTCACTCACAAGGAAAATTATAACCACAACCTAAGGAGTGAATCTAGAAATAATTAACGTAGACTTCCAACTAATTTAGACCAGAATGTAGCACATACAGTATACAGATAAAGATACTGATTAAGGATCTTCACTATTCACACTGGGCAGCTCCATGTGATTTATTGTGAAAGTATGTATAAAAATACAACGTATTGCTGATTAGACACACTAGGACATTTAAAATAATCAATAGCTAATGTCAAGTAAAAGCATATTTACAGCAGGTTGACCTATAAAAAAGCTCTCTGCTTTACTAAGAAACATTTTTATTTCTCCCACACCCCTTTGGCATAATTCAAACTTTGTAATTAACTTTCTTAAATCATGGTCAAGCAAAGATTTCAGTAATTTCACACTGTTCTCTTTTTAGTAAAAACTCTTTGAGGTACAGAAATTATTAATTCCATCTGTGCTGTTGTTCCTCCAATATTCATTTCTTACATCCCAAGAGTAAGACTAATTGACCTTTCCCAAGCCTCGCCCATTTCACTTGTCCTACCTAGTTACTGTAACTAGTTACTGTAACTAGGTAGGACAAAACACCATAGAAAGCTGTTACAGCAAAACAGACAGTTGACAGAAGGGTCCTCAGATTCAATAAATGCTCAAGTGTTATTGGAGGACAATCAAAAAGGGGCGGGCGTGGTTTAGGTGTGCCGACAGCAAAAACGACCAGATGGTTCATCCAATCAACTGCCAAGTATTTTTTGAATGTACAGCCATTCACAAACAGTTTCAATGTACGGCTCCCCAGATGGACTTGTGACAACAATTCCTCTGGCATGTCTGGTTAACATTGTGTTACATGAACAATAATAATAAAGAACTATACCTACAGTAATTATGAAGTCAGTTGAAAATTAAATTAAATGAAAATGAATGAAAATATGTTCATAAAAAATGCATTTAAAAAAGGTTAATTTACACGTATGCAGATACACTGACATTTAAATTAGTTATGTGCTTATAGAGGGGTTTTTAACAGAAAAATCTATCCGTTGATTTTATACATTCTTTGTGGTAAAGTTTCCTGAGATTTACTTCAAGATTAATCTTAGTTTAGGTGTGCCAATTAGCAGGCAAAGATGATATTGACCTTATGTCAATGCCTGCTAACTGACGTAATGTAAAAGTAAGACCTTCCTAAAAAAAACAAAATTGATTAGGCTTGGGAGGCTATACATACTGCAAGAGTATACTATGTCTAGCTGGAGGCAGCCAGTCCTTCTAAAGAAGTTACGCTTAAAGGTATAGTCGGCTATTGCAAGCTAAATGTAAGCTAATGCACTCTGTCTAATTCAACAAATATCTCTTCGCAATATGCTATCTTCGCTTTTCTTCACAACGCATTTCAACGTGTGAGGCGGCGGAGGCGCGGAGGACCGCAGAGTGCTACTGTGTTGATTTGAGCTCGAGGTTAGCAAGCGTTCTCGAGAGTGACTGACCCTGGCCACAATATTTGACACACTTCCATAGATCAGCATTTAGGGTTGCACAGGGGAGTTGCCATGAACCTCTGATGCGGTTGCACCGATACAGAGCCATGCTGAGGCAGTCAGTGTGCTGGCCAGGGATTAGCCTCTAGCCCGAAGTTAAAGGCAGGGCTAGTGATTTTCGAGAACGCATGCTAACAATATCCCTCCTCGCGTCCACGGCCCTCCGCGGCGCCGACCCATACATCAAAACGCGTTGTGAAGCAAAGCATAGTCCAACGGCTTTCTTGATGTGAGCGGTGTTCCCAACTTTGTTTATGTTCCTGTTAACGGCACTGGGGCTGTATCAGATTGTTCAACACGCACAGAGAATGCTTAAATAGTGAAATGCAAGGAGATATTTGTTTTTTTTTTAAATTAAATTGTACATTTTAAAGTGTACAATTATGAAAATCTTCTTGTGAGTCCCTCCGCTGTGCTTCACGACCCTACCTTCATACCAAGGGGTTTTCTGTCAGACACTGTTCACGTGCGGTTGCCTACTGTTGGCCTTGCACTGTGTACCGTATGCTACTCAGGGGCGTGTCTAGGACATTTTTACTGGGGTGGCACAGGGGTACCACCTCCTGGCCACGCCTCTGATGCTAATTTCCCTGTGTAAATGAACAGTTAAAGAGGTCTTGTGTGCGACAACACTCACTGCTGAGCAGATGGGGCGGAAGGATATCAGTCTCTCGGTGTGGTAGGCGTTGCTGCCGCTCCACGCCTCCCAGCGCGGGTACTCTCCTCTTTCCAGCACGAACTGCTGGCCGCAGAAACTAGAGTGCTCATAGCCAGCCCAGCTTTGCACCCACACACACACACAAACAGACAATTCAATTAAATAGGCACCTATTGAAGGATTTTATTAGTTAATTTAAACCACACACACATACACACATTAACATGTAGCTCGATAGTGGAAGGTCACAAACCTTGTTGTTATTACTATATAAAATGTATGTGTGTGTATGTGTATAACGCTAAACTGGTGAAAACACGTAAGTAGATATAGTTGAGTCTAGACTGCACAGACTTCTAAAGTGTCCTGTAGATCAGGAATCCTCCAGATTCCCACAATGTACGGGTGTTGACATACAGTATATTTTATCTTCTTAAGATACAGTATATTATCTTATCATTTTACAGTAAGACATATAAAAAACATACGTTGTCTGTAGACCTACATGACGGTATTGTTTTCTTAAAGTTGTTTTTAGAAGTTCACAAGGTCAAAAAGTTTGAAAACCAGAGTAACTTAAAGGTGTAGTCAGCAATGCTGGAGAAATATTGTTACAAACACACCTCTCTAATCAATGCCATAGGGTGGCTCCTTTAGAAGCTCTGCCCCCAAAATTAGATGGGATCATTGCCCGGGCTGTAATGGTGTTTTGTGGTGCGGTCAATTTTTTATAATTAAACAAATACTATTGGCCCAACAGCATTTCCCTTTCTGGCATCTGTGATGAAATCACATTAACCATAGCTTCATTGGTTCTCATTGGAGCCTTTTTTAAAGTCGCTGTATGTCCGATTCTGTCCGGAACACTGTGAGTCTACGGTACTGCCAGTAGAGAGTAGTGATGTGCGTGTGTTAGCGGCTGCTGTGTCAGCTTGACTTACGCTCCACACTCCATCTTCAGAGAGCGGATGTTCTCCATGCCGCACTCCATGATGTTCTGGCAGGCTGCCGTGAACTCTGCTCGCCTGCCCTGGAAGTGTTCCTGGTCGTAGACGGTGATCTGGAGAACACGCGCATGCACGCACACACACACGCGCACGCACGCGCACACATACGCATGTATGGCACACACACGCGTATGGTAGGCATTTGTCACAGAGTGACGCCTGACCCTCGAAAGCATACAGCACCAGTAAAATGTTTGGACACACTACCTCATCAATCCGATGGAGAGAATGCTAAGAGTGTGCAAAGCTGTCATCAAAGCAAAACTGTGGCTACTTTGAAGACTTTTCAGTTTACTACATAATTCCATGTGTTCTTTCATAATGTTAAAGCCGCTGTATGTCCGATTAATCTACAATGTAGAAAGTTAAGCAATGTTTACAAAGAAAAACCCTTGAATGAGAAGGTGTGTCCAAACGTTTGACTGGTACCGTTTATGGGGAAGGGTTTGGAGTAGGTTGGATGTGATACGCACCTTCCATGGTCCCAATGGGACGGGATGGATCAGAGCCATACTAGTGCAGACGATGATGAACCTGTAAAGCACACAGTAGAATAGTCATAGACAGAAGCCCTGTCATCTCCAGCTGCCCAGTATGATGCACACAGTAGCTCTCCTAATGACAGGGTGTCCATTGCACAAGCCGGCGACAACATAACTAGAAGACGTCAACATGGGACGTTTAATAGGGGTGTAACTAAATACCGATACACCTGAGTATCGCGATATTACGGTTTGCGATAACTCTCTAAATCACGGTATCGGTATTGCTGTTTTTTTTTTTTTTTACTCAAAAGTGTTGGTAAAAGGGACCGTGTACAAAATACATTAACCCCAAAAGAGAGGACAGATGCTTGTTACCAGATTTAGCTTAAAGCTTAAGTCCCCGAACAAGTGTTTCTGGTACGGTATTTTTTGCAGCACCGCCACATTAGCGCTTGCTATGACAGTCCAAAAATTAGAAATCGCAATATTTCGCCTTGCTTACAGTATCGCAATATCAAAGTGTGGCCCCTGTATCGCGATATGTATCATATCGCCAGATTCTTGCCAATACACAGCCCTACCGTATGAAACACAAACGGGCTGTGTCTAGGAATATGTATGCTAACACTAGCTCTTTATATACTTTATGTGTTTACACCTCAACTCAACCGCAGAACACCATGACAGCATGTAAACAGAAATATGCCCCTCCTGTAGGGGAAGGTTTTACCTGACGTGTCCTAAGCGTGTTGTAGCGTGTGCACAGCTCCTGGGGGAGCTCCACGACAACGATGTCCAGAGCCCGCCCGATACGGAGCCTATTTATACATGCCGGTGCTCTAGTGCTACCGGACCTGTACGGGCCAATGTGGTGTGGTGTGTGTGTGTGTGTGTGTGTGTGTGTGTGTGTGTGTGGGGAGGAGTCAGCACATTGCTTGGCTGCTCATTGTTCGGACCTGAGCCGACAGGCTTTAGGCTGGTACTGTTGGACTGGTCAGAGGGCATAGTGCCCAGATTACAGTAACACAAGCCTCCGAATGCCCTCCCACTGAGGGAAGGCTAGCATCTGCCCCCTTCACTCCCCTAGCATGGCACAGGAATTGGATGCTCACTAACATGCTTGTGTCCTGGAAGCAGCAAATCAATAACTTGACATGCCAAATGAATTGTTGTCACATATCCAGCTGGGGAGCCGCACATTGAAACTGTGAATGGCTGTTCTTTCAAAAAAATACTTGGCAGTTGATTGGATGAACCATCTGGTCGTTTTCTCTGTAGGCACACCTAAACCATGCCCGTATAGCTATAAACACGACGCTGATTGGAAAGATCAGTTGCTACTCGGACACATTCAAAATTATTTCGAGGCTTTCCAGACTGATTCTCACGGCGAAATTAAACTGAAGCTCTTGAGATCAGGATGGTCTCATGAGAATAGCGAGTCATAGACATAGACTAAAATGGTTAAAACAACTCAACAACATAAAAACTAAAAACTGTAATAATGCTTTAATACTTCCAAAGAATTGCACGGGTTTGTGAAACACTGACCGTACCCAAAAATCTTTTTTTGACTTCTTAATAACACAGATGTGGCCAAGAGTGGCATATATTTAATATTCTGTGTTGTTAGAATAATCTAGTACTCACTCCGTTATCAGTGTCTGTCAACATAGTAACACTACATCACCACAACACTAATTTTCTCACCTTTTAGTGACACACACACACATAATAGCCATATTCGGACACAACCATTCAATAGGTGACATATTGCATTTCTGATCTTATCGTTTCACATCAGTTCTGTTGATCATGTGAAGTCGATTAAATGGTCCTGAAAGCATTTGCACTAAATTAAGAAAACATGTGATATTGAGATATAAGTGTTTCTTTTAGGTTAATAGCCTAATCTCTCACAACTACCATATAATATAGTGTTAATTCCAAATGTTTACTGAGCTCAGCCATATAGGATTCCTAAAGAAATATTCACTCACACAACTGTAAGATACTGTACAAATTTGTATTAACTTTAGACATTTGTGTGTGTGTGTGTATTTCAATGTGTGCATGCACGTATTATTATGTGTCTGCATGTGCACTCATGCACGTTTGTGTGCGTTAGTGTGTGTGTGTATGTCTCGAGTACAGCATGTCAGCACATAACACGGCTCAAAGGCTTTGACCAGCCACAGTGACACTCGCATAGCAGACAGAATGGGGCCCTGTCAGAGAAATAGAAGGAACATCGTGAGGAAAATATAACAGTAGAGACAATATCACTTATCGCTCTCACTGAAAAACGTTGGTAGCAACTTTGCAGGTGTGCATTTGTTTGTGTGTGTGCGCGTGCACGTTTGTGCGTGTGCACGCATGCACGTGCACACGCACACCAAACACTGGTTTTCTGCTGATGGCAGTGACTGTCCACACACGGACAACAAAGCAGGGAGCCGAGTCAGCACAACAGACCCCCCCCCCAGGGATAACCAGCATGACCTTTGACCTCCCCCCCCCTCCTTCCCCCATGATTCCATCCCAGGCCCAATGCTATCAGCCAATGAAGAACGAGACTCTCTGCCTAAAGCTCTGGGTTGCCTGTGAATGTGTGTGTATATATACACAGCCCTAGGCACCGCAGGGCTGGCATCTATCACGTCCCTCCGCGGTCGGTGTGCCTGTACCTGCTCTTCTCCGTAAGTGTCGCTCCTCAAAGAGCTCCTTCACTTAGACCACGTTCCTTTGCTTTGAACTGCGATCGTAGCGTGTGGACTGACTTAATGGGACATGGATATCACAGGCGCTGGGGGGCACTCGCTTCAGGTGCAGCGGTTTGGAAAGTGTTTCTGAAAATACAAACGGAAATATCTATATGTATTCATATATGAAAGTGGGGTGTTATCAGGCTGAATATAGCACATTAATGAAAGACTGAGATCTGGACATGATTATATTTAATTATTATAATCATCCATTAAAAAAACGATGATTGAATAGACGCAATCACATCTGTATTTGCATCCCAGAGCACTTTACTGTTTGCCTGACACTTCAGATGGATTGGTAGACACACATCCATCTAAAGATGTGTCCATTAATACAGTTTGAACATTAAAAAAATACTGATTTGATGAACCATCTGTCTGTCATTGTTGTTTAAGTTGTTTTCAATTCACTTTCGTTCTCATCACAACTAAATAACGCCTGTAAATCAGTACGACGCTCAGTGGTAAGTTCAGTTGTTACTTGGACTCAATCCACAACGATTTGAAGCTCCCTCAATTAATTCTCGCGGCGTAGTCAAACTGAAGCTTACAAGATCAGACTGGTCACATTAACCTACGTTACTGTAACAATCAACAACAACAAAAGGGCTAGAAACCTGCCCATGACACGCAAAGGTATTTTTCATAAACCTCTATATCTCCATCTAAAGCCTGACTATTTCTTTCCTTATGTCTCTAGACGTGATCATGTCTCACTCAGGTGCTCAGGGCAGCATTGGTAGTCACCCTGCCATCGGAATGCATGGTTACAAGGTAGGTCTCTGTGTTCGAGTCACCAGGAAAGCAACTGACAACAAATGTAGGCTACAAAGCAAATAACACCTTTGTGAGCAAACTGTGGAAGTAATGCCCCTCCGCTTCGGGTTGGTGTCACGCCCCCAGATGTACCTGTACGACTGCGAGAACTTCCAGGGCCGCTGCATGGAGCTGACCGGAGAGTGCCAGAACTTGTGTGACAAGGGCTTCGACAGGATCCGCTCCATCAGGGTGGAATGTGGCCCGTAAGTCGTTCAGCTAACACCATACAGTACCACTGTACCATGTAGCTAACACCATACAATACCACTGTACCATGTGTACACCAGTGGTTCTCAAAGTAGGCCTACTTCAAATTCAAACTTGTATGCCTGTTAATGGCTTACAATGGCTTACATACAATTCCAATGTCTTATTTCAATTCCAATGGCCTACATAGCTGAATAGTTTAACTTTTTGTTTCAACAATTAAATAGGCTAATATTATTCCTAGAAAATGGTTGGATATATCCCCATACCTCCAGGAACCTCTAGCAGTATGGATAATCCCCATGTGAGAAACACTGGTGTACTGTATCATCTATTGCTAGCCTATATTATTGTGATGAATCAGTTATTAGAATAACACAGACTTTAATATATGCAACTAGGCAAACACATATCATCCCGACAACTAACCGCAGAGGCCATTGACTATTAACCATCAGAGAGTAACCTAAACAATAAACTCAGACTGACAGCGCCATCTACAGTACTTAACATGTAGGTGCACATTAGGGCACAGGGACCTAACAAACACATACAGCAGGTAATTGGGCAATTCTCGCTCATAACCTGAAGATGGTGCTGTTACCGCTGTTAAGACCAGCATGCCATGTAGGCACACTATCGTTTAAACCCCCTATAATGGGGTATTTGTCAGGTTTCCATGGAACCAGGTGCATTAACACATCCCATAATAATCCAAGAAACAGAACAAAAGGCATATGTCGTTCTCTCTCTCTCCTGCGTTGACCGTGGTTCGTTAAGACTTCGTATTAAAATAATCACCATCAATACATCTGTTTGTTCCAGCTGGATGGGTTACGAGCAGCCCAACATGAACAGTGAGATGTTCATGCTGGAGAAGGGAGAGTACCCCCGCTGGGACACCTGGTCCAACAGCTACAGGTCCGACTGCATGATGTCCGTCAGGCCCGTCCGCACGGTACGTCCATCCACAAACCTCCTCCCCATTAAAGGCAGGGTCTGTCATCTTTGTCAGAACACTCGCTAACTTCGATCTCAAATCAAAGCAAACGGCCTCAGAACGCAACTGCACATTGGAAATGCATTGGGAAGCCAAGTGGCTTTGTTGTTGTGGGCGGATATGCACCACTTTGTATGTGTTCCTGTTTACGGAGTCAGGATTGCGTAGAAGTAATGGATTCTTTTTTCAGCACGCACAGAGGATGCTAAGATAGTGGAATGCAAGGTGATATTTGGTGAATTTGACAAAAAGTGTATTAGCATAAAATAGCACCCTATACCTTTAATTGTTTGGTGCTGGCCAGAACATGTGACTAGCTTACATAGTATACACAGTAGGAGTGTCTGGGGATGGTCTAATCTACGGCACACAGAGCACAACAGAAGACCAAGCCATACAATACAACACAACACATCACCATACACATAATGTTAGACAATAACTTCTTAACAACCTAATTGTGAGTGTAATGATTCCACAGGACCCCCAGGATCACAAGATTTTCCTGTACGAGGGCCCAAACTTTGAGGGGCGCAAGATGGAGGTGTGCGACGAGGACATTCCCAGCATGTGGTCCTACGGCTTCCAGGACCACGTGGCCAGTCTCCAGGTCACCGGGGGAACGTGAGTTATACAATTGACAGATTACAAGCCCCGCCCCTTTTCACCTGTCCTCAAATCACAGTTGAGCATTCACTCCTTCATTGCTTTGTAACCTAAAGTTAAAGTTTTACTCTACTCTACCCGCTGTTCAGTCCACTGCCGTTCGCGTTCATTGAACTTGTTGCAAACGTTCCACCATCTTGAACGCAGGGCAGGTCAACTGTCTATTTTCTTGTCATAGCCTACTGCGCTGTTTTGTCCAACGTAGTAGTTACAGTAACCAGGTTGGACAGGTGAAAGGGGCGGTTAATTAGGATCAGCCAATTACAATTGAGGAGCAAAATTCCAAAACTCATTCAGTCCATATTTGGTCCATTTTGAGTTATGGCTGCCATTTTATGCCTTTTAAGGACGTCCATAATCTGCAAATGAGAACAGTGCCAAAACTCACTCCGTCTCGCTGCAATCAATATTCAGCCTATGATAGACATTGAATAGAAGGCAAAAAGGTAACATTACTTTCTCAAAATCAGTTCCAATGGACAGAGTGAGTTTTGGGAAATTTACTCATCAATTGACCGATCCAAAAACCCCGCCCCTTTTATCCTGTCCTCCAATCAGAGTTAAGCATCTTTTGACTCAAACAGACAGAAACTCATCCAATCAACCATCTGTTGTCCTGTTAAAGCCTACTATGCTGTTTTGTCCAACCTAGTTACGGTAACCAGGTTGGACAGGTGAAATGGGCGGGGCTTGGGGTTTGTCAATTAGGTTATTTAGCACAGTGACCCCCACCCTGGTCCAGTGGTACCCCTGCCCTGCATGTTGTAGATGTCTGATGCGTGACTAACATCTTATGTTTATGGGGGCAGGTGGTTTGGTTGATTCACAGCAATATAAGGTTATAGGTCAATGTTTCGAACCATGGATTTCATACCTGTAATGATCCTTGAGTCTAATATATAATAATAATAATAAGATGCCTAATATACCTGCTACAAGTAATAGCTCACTGTTAAGTCACTCTGGATGAAAGAGTCTATGAAAATGACCTCGTCGTTAATATCTCTTCCCTGTCGCTCAGCTGGGTGGGTTACCAGTATCCCGGTTACCGTGGCTACCAGTACGTGTTTGAGATGGGACCCTACAAGCACTGGAACAAGTGGGGGGCCCACCACCCCCAGATCCAGTCGATCCACAGGGTGAGGGACATGCAGGTCCACCGCAGGGGCTGCTTCGAATGGACCGCGTGAGCCCAGGAGGGTGGCGCAATGGCGGGTCAGCCGGAGGGAGAGCGCCCTGCTGGGCCACGATGGCTGGCTGCTGCTCCCGCTGTGTCGCCGTCTTGAATTATCCTGAAGGGAAGGATGGCCATTGTTCTTTCCTTTCAAGAGCGACGCCGGGGAACGTGACAGTCTATGTCTGCTGACCTCATGTAGTTAGAGCATGATTTATCCTATTTATGAATTTGGGGGGTTAGGGAAGGATTTCTCAGATGAATAGGAACCTCATTAGTTTGTGTGGTTTAGTTTGTTGGGCTGTGTAGAGCTAACCTGACATGCCAGAGGAATTGTTGTCACAAGTCCATCTGGAGAGCCGTACATTGAAACTGTTTGTGAATGGCTGTACTTTCAAAAAAACACTTGACCGTTGATTGGATGAACCATCAGGTCGTTTTCGCTGTCGGCACCATGGTCGGCACACCTAAACCACGCCCGTATAGCTATAACCACGACGCTGATTGGAAAACCACGCCCGTATAGCTATAACCACGACGCTGATTGGAAAGTTCAGTTGCTACTCGGACACATTGAAAATGATTCCAAGGCTTTCCAGACTGATTCTCACGGCGAAATTAAACTGAAGCTTGCGAGATCAGGATGGTCTCGCGAGGCTAGTGTAGAGCTGCCCTCTTCTATGCTGCCAGTTTTACTGCTGATGCCGATTAAGCTCTTGGTACCTGCACGCAACTCCGTTCACACCTCATCCGATCGCTACCATGGTAACGCTCTCGGCCCCGCTGGTGCACTGTGAAGGGTTCCACATGCGGAGGCTGGGTGCTATGTCTGCGTGCTGCACAGCTAAGCTACAGGACCACACGTTCATCTGTCAGTGATGTTTGTTCATCTAGAGCAGGGGTAGGGAACCCTGGTCCTGGAGAGCCGCAGCCCTGCATGTTTTAGATGTCTCCCTGCTCCAACAC
>JAODUE010013697.1:7500-50000 GCA_027564755.1 Amblyopsis hoosieri | reverse complement strand
AAGCAAAATATCTACATGTGTGCGTGTGTGTGTGTGTGTGTGTGTGTGTGCATGTGTCTTATGACAACTTGGCTATAGCTTTTCTTCACACTTGTCAGGCTCAGATGGCTTGCTGTATGTGTGAACATAACTTTACACATTATTAAGGTTATTACATATAATGTCATTCTAGCTGTTGAGCTGCAAATTGAGGAATCCATCTTGGTGCCAGCTTTTTGAATGTACTGTAGCTAATTGTTAGACAGATAGATGGTAAACAACCACTGATGTATTTTACTTCACATTTGAATTAAATGCATTTCATATAAGCTTATTTGTCAAATAAATTGAAATAAGGTCTATATGAAATGCATATTTTAAGGTGCTGTGCTTTACACTTGTCATTTTTTGTAAAGCCCGAGGTGGCGGGGCCGAGCGCCCGCCTCCCTCGGTCTTCTTCCCCGGCGTTCTGACCTCAGACCCGCTACCTGCTCATCTCCTGCCACGCCTGCCACACGTGCAGTAGAGCTCAATCCCTATCACCTGCTGCCCATCAGGGCTATATCTGTTGTCTTGTTCGTCTTGTCAGTGTCCGTGATTGTCGTGTTATTGCCTGTTTGTCTCCTGCGACGGAGTTCACACAAGCTTTGATTATAGCGTTACGAGCACTACTGCTCTTTATTAGCATTCTCTGTCTGATCTTCCTTGGTCCACGCCTGCACTCACCTCATCACCGACAAGTCCTCACAATTTTACAGCACTGAAAACCACAAATTTCTGCCCTAACTCACTGTTTATGTTTAAAGCACATCTGTATGCAAAAGGTCATGTTGCTATAAGGAGAGGGGTAAATAACAGTGTGGGAGCTCTATTGAGTGGTGGAGAAACTCAGCAAGTGTGTGAGGGGCATTTATGTAAAGTAGGCTTACAGTACAGTGCGGTTATTCATGCATTTCATTACACGTCTGTGTATCTGTGGTCTTAATAAGCTGCGTTCGAGAACTCAAAAGTTCCAACTTCCGATATGGACAAATAATACAAATGAATGAAAATTACAAGTTTTTATATTTTTTATTTGTAAAACACATCGAAAAGCAATTTGAGATTAAGTTATACTAATTCATATAAATACAATTTTATATGTAAAGCATTGTTAACAATGTCGGAAGTCAGAACTTCCAAGTTCAGAAGTATGCTCGAACTCAGCATTATCATTTATATTTTATATGATCTGTCCTCATATGTGATTTGTGATTGTGTGTGTGTGTGTGTGTGTGTGTGTGTGTGTGCGTGTGTGTGTGTGTGTGAGTGAATGTTTTAATGTATGTTTATGTATTGGGACACATGTTGTTGTCAGTGGGACTCCATTTTCTGGCTCGCTCGATGTACATGTTAATATGTCACTCCACAGCCACCGTAGTCCCCTCGCTGTACCAATCAGCATCCATCACTGCCCCCACCAACCAGCAGGGCACACCACACAACCCGCCCGGGGCTTATGCTGTGTTCACATGTAACATGGCAGACGGTGGACATCAAACCAGTAGACGGCAAGCACTTTCTGGACGGCACGACATAAAAGTCCAACGCATTGTTTACAAATAATTGAATGCAAATATATTCAACACAATTACTTAGTAGCAACTGTTTTATGTTATTATTTTTGTATTGTATCTAGTATTCTAGGGTTGTTGCACCAAAAGTATTACCTTCATGTTGACAACTTTTTCTCCGTGTGTGAGGGAGCTACGAACATCTTGTTGTAAATGCCATCGCACAGGACGGCAAAAAGTGTATTAATATTGTAACTTTCAACGGCATGCCATTTGCCATTGCCGGCGTCTGCATTGTTTTGCCGGCCACAACTGATTTTGCCGTCCTGCTCCCCTCCGCTAACATGATATCCGGTTTGCCCTCTGCCGTGTGAACACAGCATTAGGCGTGTGCTGTTCATCTTGTGTGTGTATATAAACATTTGTGTTTATGTGTGTGTGGGTTTATGCTCGTGTTGGTGTGAAGTGTGATATATGAACGTATACAATATGTGTGATTGCTTGTATACTTGCAAGACTAAACCCTTTCCACCATACCAATGCCACCATCCCCAGTTATCCGAGTCACAGTTGCCCAGGCTGGGCTATTGAGCGGAAAGGTAAACATGCTGCATTGTACCCTGGCACACCACCATGTGGTCATACATCACAGCAAACTGACCTAAATAGTTCCACAGTCCCCCATTTTGACAGATTTGGGTTCACAATCAAGAAGCATGGGTTGATCTGTGATTACAGTTCAGGAGAACAGATGTTTTAGGTTCCTGCTGGGACAAAATCATGTCCAGAGAAGTATAACAGGCAGTGTTGCGTCATGCCATGCTGACAATGGATGTTTTGACCAGTCAGCGTGTTACAAGCAGATAAAATAGCATTAATAGAAATATACTGTATTTAGATTTTATGGCTGGATACATTTTTTCTGTTATACCGTTATCATGAATTAATATATGCAATATTTCTGCATGCATGGATAACTCATGAATCATGAGTCTTTCATTCATAACCTCATGCATGAAACAACACATTTAGTAAAGCATTTTTGTAACTAAGGTGAGTACATCATCTTGAATTATGATTTATTAAGCATGATTGTGATGTGGGCCTATTCTTCAAAAACATTTTGGTTGGTATAACGGCATAAGGCATAACGGCATAACGGCATAAGGCCTATAGGCTACATGAATTATCATGCATTCATGCATGTAATACTTCTTGAATCATTTGGGGAATAAGACTGTGTACAGTATATCATGCATACCTGCTAGAACAATGTATACATTTGAGAGAACTAATGTTTTTCCAGCATGATCGCTACATTATTAAGCATGTTCATGTCTTCTTCATAGCAGCCTGCAGGAACAAAGTAGCAAAGTTAGCTATGAATGTTTACCTTAACCTAAAATGAAATCCAAATATATTTGCTAATGTCAGAACTATATATTAATGTAGCAATCAATGTGTTCTCAGAGCAGCAATGCTAGCGCACAGTTCTCAGAGTAGAATTGGTGCCAAACTGTTCTCAGAGCAGCAATCCTAGCGGGCTGCTGTCAGAGCAGCTGTTCTCAGAGAAGCATTGATACCGTGCTGTTCTCAAAGCAGCATTTGATTGAAATTTTAATATTTTAATATTTTATTCATATTTTATTAGTACTACGGACTTGCTAACATATAGATTTGGATATCATTTTAGTTTAATGCATGAAGCAAAAAACATGCATTTATTCATGTTTCATGATAATGCATGTACCCTTACTCTAAAGTGCTACCTTTATATTACTGTATATTGCAGTAGCTCAATCTACAAGAGATTTGTAATATTGTGCATTAATAACCTAACTAAAATGCATAAAGTGCAGTGAGTGTACAATATAGTAAACTCAGATGCACTGTGGATATGCTGTGATTCAGATTTAATGCGATCCAGGAAATAATTTTCAATCAAGCCTTTTAGTGACAGCCATTATTCATATTTCCATTAGCACATTATTCCTAAGGTTGGGCAGACATCCATGTATTATAATATTTAATATTTCACAGCAGGTGATGCAATAACATTACTGTAAGATCACTTCAGATTGATGCTGTAGTTTTACTGCAAACCTTCTAAAAACCCAGATTTGCATTAACACAGTATCGCAATGTGTTAAAAGAATAATTCCCATGTGAATGTGTGTGTATGTGCGTGCGTGCGCGCAGTGTATGCTTGTCAGTGGGCTCTTCAGAATGCCTCAGCTGCCTTTGCCAGTGCCATGGGCGGTTCTACTGGGTGAATTTTGAGATGACAGGGTCGTGTGACATTTTCCTCCATTCCCTTCTTCAGGTGTCAAACTTGGACAGGAAGTCAGAGGATTTAAGCCCTGTGTTTTCTCCTCCTGTATGACTCAGTTATCGCTCAAGCGCAGCTGTTTCTGCTCAGAAGAGTTGTCGTCTTCACGTTGCAGGGATCATTTTGATTTAGGTAGCTACTTTAGAAGAGAGACAGGCAGCAGAGTTCACAGAGAGCTGTGGGCGATGACGTATTTTTTTAAATTCTGACCTTCAAACTACACATACTAAATTCACAGAGGTTAGGGTATCAAACAGAATAGAACAATATGAAATGCTACATATAGATGATATATGTGAGAAAGGAGAAGGGGTAATGTTCAGTAACAGTCCAAAATGGCAAAGGTACACCAATATAGAATTTCCCTATTGTTCTTGCTGTCATCGAAGGTGACAGCAGAGTCCAATGTAATATTCATGACATCCGCAAGACTAAAAAGCAAACCTTTATATATATACTGTATATATACATGAATAAAATCTCACTTTAGCTCTTTTTCAACTGTATTGAAGCATGTCTTCTTATTATTTAAATAGAAAGTGTCCACTTATCTATTGAAGTAGCTCATTAACTTAACTATCTGTAATCACCACCAGAGTGAATAATAAGAGCCTGCACTGGAAGGCTGTCAAATAAATCCAAATAACTAGCCATTGTGTGGCGTTCCTTGGAGATCTATGCCGACTGGAGAGACTTTTCAGCACAATCAAGACATTGTGCTGCTGAAACAGCAGTGTCATTCATAAAAGGGGTCACGGTCATAACACTATCTCGACAAACTTCCAAAGGTGATTGACTTCAATGCTTAAAGAGAGCTTTCATTTAGTAAAAAAGTAAATATTGAGAAAGTACCTCATATCTCAAGAAGGGCAATAAAGTGAAAAAAACTAAGAAAAAAATAACTAGACGTGTACACAGATTTTAACCTTTTGCAGATTTGGCTGGAGAAACATGTTTTTGTGAACTCGCATAGGTCACAGCGGCAAAGTGGCAAAATGTGTGTAATTTACTCTAATGGGTTCTACTCCAAGAGAGTTTGGCAAGAGTGTCTAAGTTGTCAAGAGATACAAAGACACAGCAACCCAGAGTACACGACCATGACATCACACGCGGTGATGTCATGGTCGTGTACTGTGTCACGGTGAGATGGTAATTACCATGGTTTAAAACTGGTATGCCTTTTTGGAAAGCATGAATAATGCAATGGAATTTGCACATTTTTCAGGTTTGACAATAAAGCAATGATTGACATGTATGTGACAGTGTGTCAGCTCTCATGCTTCTTAAAATTGATTCATAATACTGTGATGGCCACAAAATATTTTTGCAACATGCAGTAGTACTTTGATTTCAATAACTAAAATTGTGGTAAATATTTAATTAAAATTATTTTTGCTTCAGATATATACGCTCAGATGTACACTAATTTTAGGATAAATGGACAACTCATGTCAGCTAACTTTATAAGTATTTTGCTTTACTTAAGGTTACCGGTACATATTCTTTACTTTTGGATAATAAATATGCATTAGCAATGTGTTAATCTTAGGCAGGCCATTTAACGCTATGATAAAGGTTAATTAATAAATCATGTTATGGAGGCGCATATGCATATATAAAGGTCTTAAAGCTATAGTGATTGTAAGCTAATACACCTTTTGCTAATACACCAAATATCTCCTGACAGTCTGCTATCTTACCGTTCTCTGTGCGTGCTGAAAAAGTAATATGGTACTTCTACACATCCCCGTAAGTAGGAACACGAACAGATCACACCACATAACAATATCCTAGTCTTTGCAATGCATTTCCAATGTGTGTGGCAGAGCTTCTGAGAGAGCAACCTTTGGCATTGAAGGGAGAGATGTTCTTGTTTGGTTATCAAAAACTCATGACAGTTAATTTGTTTTTAGGTAAATTGTCACACGTCATCACACTTCAACGTTTAATTCACTGGCAGACAAATTATTGTTTCATAAAAACAGGCGTGCATCTCAGCATGAAATGAAAAGGTGTCCCTTCTGGTAAATGTTTGGTTTATATTCTGTATTAGCATGCAGGATGTAATTAAAAATTGAGGCAAACTACCTGTGGCCTGTGAAATAGAGTACTCTGATAAGGTTGCAGCAAAGCATTGATTTTTAATTAGCACTCACCAAATGAGATATGAGCTCTAACTTCAGCCTGATTAAATACATTTACTGATTTGAACTTCCTGTTTATGCCAAATAAACATCATAGCTGTGTAAACATAATGGTTATATTAATAAAAAATATTTATTGAAATGGAACTAATTAAATTCTATTACTAATTAAATTCTTCATCATTCGTTATTCGTCAGTAGAAAAAAACATTATGCCTTTCTAGACATTTTGCATCCTTTATTGTTATTCATGTAGCTACATCCATACCATCAGTATTCTCTTTATCCAGGGTCACATTAGTTGGAGCATATACCCCAGTTAATGTGTGCTTTTAAAGGTACAATCACACTGTAACAACACAATGCAACACATATATTTGATATCATAATTTAAATTAGTTTGCTAAAATGTCAAAACAAATTTCTACATGTTATTAGTCCCTCTTAACTGATTTTTCTAAATGCAATTTGTGGGATACCATGGAATTACCAGAACCACATTGAAGTGATCTCCTCTCATGTTACTCTACTGTACGTCACATCATGTCGTGTGTTTTGTTAAAGTACCTTTGAGCATATGTGTTGCATTTTGCTGGCATTGTTTAGGAGCTGAGAGATTCACTGCAGGTTCTGTCATCCTGTCACTCTTGGCTAATACAGCCAAACGTCCCTACAATACCCTTTAAAGTAATGAATGATGAAGGTCAATTGAGAAATAGGGGCCAAGCACACGTTTTTATCGCTTAAAAATAACCAATTTTATTGAAAAGCTCATAAGGTATAATTGCATGCTGTAACAGCTGTACTTCTTCTCATAGAGGGGGGCTTGCATGTACAGTATCACATAGTGTGCTGTATAAACACAAGTTAGTCCATAAGTTTGAGTGAAAATCATTTCTAACTGTCCTTGGTTTGTAATGATGTGGAAGCATGAAAAGTGTATGTAAATAGCTGATTATTGAGGGAAAGAAAAAGAAAGACTCAAGAATATTCAAGTGAGTGAGTCTGAAAATATCCACAGCTTACTCAAATTGAATATTTTGACAGGATAATTGCCTGGGAAATGTATTTGTTCAACCAATAAACACGTTCTTTTTAATGTTCATGATCAATGTTAGCATGACCCACGTTATAATATTTTTTTATGTATTTGTAATTGAAACAGTTATTTAAATATTTAGCATATAAACTTGCTCTGTAATACAACGATAGCCTATATCTAAATTGTTATTTATAGTATAATAATGCACTTTATATAGTTTATGTGTTTGTATAAAGTACTGTACAAACAAGTGGCATTTGTCATATGTTTTTTTCTGTGAAGATTACATTAATGGAACTCTGGCAGGTCATAAAAAAACAGCTCAGGACACAAACATGTTATGTTATAGACATGAACAGGAACCAACAGAAAAACATTGGTATAAACATAGAAACCAAGTAGGGAGATTACATGTCACCATATGAAGTGGGCCTTACATTCCAGTGAGTACTACATTATGATTGGCTCAATAGGGGTTATGTCGAACGTCACATGACCAAACAGGAAAACAGCTCTCATTGCTTCCGCTTATCGGTGAAACATACGTTTGAACGAAACTGTCAGTGTAATATTCACTTTCGGGTAATCAGATACAATAACCTAATGCTCTTTTTTTGTGGTAAATAATTCTGACCTATACCCGATGATCATCGGGTATAGGTCAGGGGGTGTACTGTCAGGGTTTGATGGCCCTGCCATGCTTCCTGGGGTTTCCCTTCACTCTTTTGCTAATATTGGACTTTGTCTTGTCTTGTCATTACACACACCTGGTGCCCATTCCCCTAATTAGCTTTAGTATATGTAGCCCTCTGTTTCTCCCTGTCCTTGTCGGTTATTGTTTGCTGTACCGGTGATTGTTTTGCATTGTTACATTAAAATATAATTGTTCTCCAACCTGCGTCTGGTTTCTGTCACCTCACCCACTCGCCGTGACAGCTTTAACCATGAGTGTGCTGCTCGTACAATGCCGTTTTTTAGGAGCAAAGTGTAATGAAATTATGCCCTAAACAGGCGCTAACACGTTAGTACGTGACGCCCAGAGTGTGCTCTGTATTTACCACTGACCTATAAACAAAATAGGCACAGCTCTCCCGTTGACAATCGGGATGCAAGCTGAAGTCATTTGGCTTTGGAAATCCTGATCTCGTGGTAACACTACTGCCTCAAATATGAATAGCCTAGCCTACTACTGCACATTCGGACATCGGTAATTACGTGACGTCGCAGCCACAGACCTATTAATAGGTCACAGCAAATCATCATCTAAGATATTATGGGAAATGTGCCTTTTTTTTGTTTGTTTATCAGCTCTCTATTCACTGGGTAGGTTTACGGTTGTAATGGTATATTGATGTAAGTGCTATCTTTTTTTAATTATTTTTTAAGCTTTCAGTGTGGCAAAAGTATTGCTCTAACGAATTGGTATTTTAATTATGATTTCAATTTAAATCTGATGCCATAATTTGAGGGGAAGGTATTGTAAAAGCAAATATCATAGGCTCCAATGAGACCTGTGCTTTATGAAGCTTGGGTACATACTGTTATGTCATGGGGAAACCCAAAAGTATTTAACACATTCCTCCTGATGTATTGTAGGCTGCTTAAATCCATATTGATATGTAAGCTCCACAGCTATGATTTGCTCCACAAAGATCTCTCTCTGTCTTTCCTCTCTCTCGTCATCTACTGTATTAAACCACACACCAATCAGAGTTCAGATGGATAGCTCTGTTCTATCTACAATAAGTCATCTTGTCATTAAGGTAATACAGTCATCTGCTAGCGCCTGTGTTTAAAAATCACAGTGAAGGAGTGAACTAGTGTATCAAAATAAGCAGTGTATCTCTCCAATTATCAAGTCTCCAGGTTCGGTTATAACTTAGCTGTAGGCTACTGAGTCAAAAGGTGAGGGGCAACAAGTCACATACAGAGGAAATAAGGCAACAATGACATTGCCTAGGTACTCTATGGCAGCGGTTTTCAAACTGTGGGTCGCAACCCACAGGTGGGTCACTGAGTGGGAGTGAGTGGGTCGTGAAAATTGCAAGCAGAATGAAGAATATCAATGAAAGGTGATTTACTATCGTATTGTTCCACTCATTTGTCGTGAGTAAGGTTGCAGAAAAATAGACTACTTGTTCCTGATTGGATGATTGGATGATTGTTCCTATTTAGCCACGTGCACACCATAGATTCTGGAGCACTCTGCTCAAAAATATTTGGCGCACAAAACAAGTATAGCATTAGCTGAAATGTATTTTAAATGATGTTGCCGGTACTTGGTGTTTTCTTGGTGGGTCTAAATAGAACAGTCCTCTTTGGGTCCTGTGGCACAAAACAGTTTGGGAAACTGTTCTATGGTGTCTTTAATTCGCCATTATTAATAAATGCTGTAAGGTGAAATGTATCCCTTGGCACATGTTGACGACATCAGCAACAGTATTAAGGTTAGTTTGACCACATTGGAGTGCATATGAAGCCAGAAATATACTGACGTGTTGCCATGGCAAAAACCATGTTTCAACATATTCCTTCTTGTATTTTCACATTATGTTCCATGCTGGGAATATGTACAGTATGGTATTACAGTAACAGTGCTAATAGGTACTATTGGGTAGAGAGGTGAGGGTTATCTATTATGTGATGGTTGTGCTACCTGCTAATAACTATGATTCATTATTTTGCAGGGTAAATCGTGTACCCACACACACACACACACACACACACACACACACACACACACACACACACACACATGCACATGTGCGCGCACGCACCCACGCACACACAGGCACAGCTTTATGTGTTCCACTCCAGTGCGTTTGTAGAACAGGTTTGGGTACAGGGATCCTGACTGATTGAACAGCCTTGTGTATTTACTGCATTATTTACCCGACAAATACTGAATGCTAATCGGGTCCCGCCAGTCACGGTGGAACTGAGGCGGAGAGCAGAAGGCCCTATCTCTGGTCTCCATACACACTGACTTCACCAGCACACAAACACGCATGCACGCACACACACACACACACAAACGCACACATATGTACAACTTAACATGTGCGCAGATTCTCAAACACTCGGCAGTCATCTGGAAAATTGCTTGGAGTATTTGCGTGTGTGTGTGTGTGTGTGTGTGTGTGCGTGTGTGTGTGTGTGTGTGTGTGTGTGTGGAGTGTGGGGTGGGGGTGTTAGTTCAGGGAGTCAAGTGATTGACAGATAATTGGTGTTTGTTGCAACTGCAGAAATAAGTGTGTTGTCCTTGTATGTACTGATTGTGAATTCATGATCAATATAATTACAGTAAGACAGCTAAACCCTGATCACACGAGTGAAGTATCATGTTTTATTTATACTAAGGTCATTGTTGGTGAGGACCAATTTTAACACATACTGTATTTTATTTTCTAAATGTAAATATCACGTAACAATCAAAGGCCAGAGACCTGGTGTTTTTTTTTTTTAAATGAATGGTGAATAAATAATTACACCGTTAATTCAATTTTCATTACATGTGAGCATATCATGTGTACACTTTAAAGAGTTTAAAAACCGTGTTGCTAAGCAACATCAATTGCTTAGTTACAGTAAACAAAATTGACAGAAACGATGAAAACTGAATGACACATTTTACAGTTTTTGAGCTTCAGAAAAAGTTGAAGGTTAGCTTGAATGATGGTTTAAACAGTACTTAGTAGGCTACTACTGTATCAAAAAATCTTAGCATTACACTCCAATCACAACACCAGGCTTCAGTATAATAAAGTGTAACTGCCCCCCAGCTCTGAGCATGACTCCACCCACTACAACTTTGAAAAATGCATCAAGGAACTGAGTGAGGGGAGGGGAGGGGCTGAGACGGGGACCCCCACTAACATTACCATTAACATTTGAATTTGATGACGTATGAGCGTACTAAGTGTACCGATGAAAACCGGCCACGTCCTGCGGTGATTTAGAACGGATATGACGTGTAATCTGTTTTCAGCCAATAAAATGCAGATTTGTATAAAAACAGGGCTTTTGTCAGTATTAACACCAGCATTGATGTGTCTCATCACAGATCAATAAGATTACTTCACTTTGCTCAAAAAACACACTTTAGGGTGCAGTTACACATTAACCTGTTCCTTTCACCATGTGGTTGTGAGGTATTGTGCTCAGCAGAACCTGCCACTGTACCTTGCACTATTGGTTTTTGATTAATTAAACGTTCGTGCACAGCGCGTTATCCTGCCTTCGCTCTGTTTTGTAGTTTATTCTTACAAAAAGACATGGTGCTGGATTTTGCCTATCCAAAACTAGGGATGGCACCGATACGATACTGAGATCAAAAATCGTTCTGATACTGACTTAAATAGCTGGATCGGTATCGGTGACAATTGGACAGTTGTAACCGATCCATGGGGCTGATCCAATTAAATACATTTACACGCGTAGGTCTACTGTCAAGCATCAGCCATGTCTAACCTACCCAGGCCACACTATCAGCAGCAGGTTTATAAAATGCTTCGAAGTCCTAAAATAGAGATTGGCTGTCATTTAATTTGCAATTTAAATTAAAACTTAATTTAATCCTGGAATCGTATCGGTACTCTGTATCGGCCTATACCCAAAGTGCCGGTATCTGTATCGGTATCGGAACTGAAAAAACTGGATCGTGCCATCCCTATCCAAAACGTCTGTCCTGTCTCCACTCACAACACCCTGCCTGCTTACTCATCGGTGTGAAGCAGGGGCTCAAACTCTCCTACATGCCGGTATGGTGCCAAGGGACTATCTGGCTGTGTTCAGCCTGCTGTAACTTTTACATTACGGTTAATGAATGTAAACGGCTGTGCACTGAATGGCAGGTTGCAAAAGCGGGAGGAGTTGGGATGTAGGTTGAACACTGTTCACATGGCAAAAAAAACAAGTCATATTTGCTTTACTGCTGCAGATTGTCGTTTCAGATGTGTAGATGCACAAGATTTTGATATAACCATCTCTGTTGGTGCTGTAGCCCAAACCTGTTCCAGTTGCTAGGAATAATGTCCAAAATGGTCAACAAATTCAGATTTTAAATGTCACGCATTTAATTTCTGAATGAGAAGGCATACCTTTCAGGTTAATTAAGCTTGTACTGGCTTGTAATGTGTAACTTCACCCCAAGCTCTGAACCTGATTGTACACCATGTACAATTAAAACATGCATAGCTTAAAGGTGGGAAAGAAGCTGAAGATTTAAATTTCATGACATACAAGCGTTTCCAACATTACACTTGTAAGTGAGCAAGGGCTGCTTTTATACATGATGGCATGTTTTCAACCCATAAAATGCAGAATTTTATTTAAAATGTTGTTAACAACCAGCATTGCCTTAATAATATGCTATTGCAGCTAAAAAAAAGTTTCTCTTTAATAGTGATGACGACACATCTTTACATATACAATCATGCATATGTTCTATATAAAACACCCTAACAGGTTCCGCAAATGTAGACTTGTGAGACTATCTTTATCAGTATCAGTCTGGAACCCCTAAATGCAAAAGTGTTTGTCAACTGTGTAGAGAACAATCGGGCCAATCAGTTGCCAGCTGAGTGTTTCCAAATATACGTTGTAAGTTTTGTTTTCCGCTAGTGCTCGGAGGTCTTCAACGTTTTTCGGGCCCTGTACCGCTGATAGAAACACGGTACAGGGACCCCCTATCATGGTATAACATATTTAGTTGCCGGGCCAACAGTAATGTGTGTGGTGGCCTATAGTACTATAGTACTATGTACTGTATGTATAAATATAAAATATAAAAATGTATGTATAAATGTAGGCCACTAACTAAGCCATTAAAATAAAACTATTGACAGATTTATATATTTATGTTGGATTTATGTATATTTTCTGACATTTACATTTTTGGAAAAAAATAAGTTTGGAATCAAATATTTTGGAGAATCCCCTGCAGTACCTCTGAGGACCCCTAGGCGTATTAGCACTGCCCTCATGACAAACGCTTTTGAAATGAGGGGTTCCAGACTGATACTTGCGTCAAAATCAAACTATCTTGCTAGATCAGGATTGTTTATCAAGGCTACCAAATACAGTGTGCACCTTCAATGTAAATACACTTGTTGAGCAACACTCTCCTAGTCATGAGACCATCCTGATAACACAAGCTTCATTTGGACTTCACTGGAGAGCTTGGAAATTTCAGGCTGGTAAACTTAGTGTGTCGCTCCTCTCACGACTTTTCAACTGCAAGAGTGGATTTAACAGGATTTGCTGGTTCACAGGGTGGCATCCTTCAGCCGACCAGTTCACATACAGTATACAGAAACATAGAGACATTAGCCAATACAGACGCACTATAGAACAGCACCAATACGGCACACCAGGCTGAACATACCCAAACGCTAAAGTAAATGGGCCACCAGAATCCTGTTACATGTACGATAGTCGCAACTGTTTACACTGAGATCAGTGCAATGGGATTTCCATTGTCACGAAAGGCCATCTAAGCCCCAGACTGCTGCTACAATATGTCATATCATTATCATCAGTCTCATGGCTGTCTTATCTGTCATGTTATCTGTCATGTATGTCAACAACAGTGACTGCATTATTAGAATAGCTTTCAAACCTAACTGTGAGTTAAATACTGGTCACGTCAGATCGATGTACAAATGTTTGATATCATAAAGATAAATTATTTCAAGAATCATCATGGATTATTACTATTAAAAAAGGAAATATTTTCTTAAATGAGTGAATGCATAATTCACTCAAATTACCACATTTGTGTAACTGCAACCCAGCTCTACTTTGAAAAATGCAAACACGAGCGATGGTCAATAACATCAATTTATTTTGATGACGCACACATGGACCAAGTCTGCCAGCCAAGGCCTAAGGCAATTTTTACCGTGTATGACATGTAAATCCATTTTCAGACCATAAAATAACGATATTTATAAAAACGGAACTTTTGTCAATATTTATCACCAGCTTTTATGTGTCTCATCACAGAGTCTTATTATTTAGTTTACAGCTCAAAGACACAATTTAGGGTGCAGTTACACTAAGTCAAGCGTGTTTAGAAATGGCGGTAGATGAGGCGGTCTTAAGAGTTGTAGCAAAGCCAATTGTTATACGCTGTCCAAACAACTGTTACCCCTTCCCAATGGAGCGTGGCCAGACCATATTCACAAAGTGAATATGGTCTGGTATCACCAGGCTACCAAAACAAATACTTTTCAGATTAATGTATTCTGAACGAGGTACATTCTGCTAAACCCAGTGTTTCAGAAGGCATGGAAGCGCTGTGGCAAGTTGTTTATTTTTAATTGATATATCTTCAGCAGAATAACAGCAGCATCCCCGCATCGCTTCTCATTGGAGACATTCACAGGGCTGCATCAAAGTCCTCTCTCTCTTTCCTTTCTCACCTTCACTCCGTCCCTCACTTCTTCCATGTCACACCTTTTTCCCAATGCACCACTACCTATATGGCTCCAGGACATGCTTAACAAACACAGCAAAACACATTCTCATGATAAGAACTATTCGCCGTTTTGCCCTGCCTCAGGAAATGTGTTTCCTTTGCCAAGTTTGCCCTCCCTTTTCCACTTGACAAATTCATTCTCAGTGATTGTTTTTTATCTGTATGACATAAAGTGATCCAGAGGTCTGTGCATGTTATGTTCTTTTATTACACAGTGAAAATGGCTTAATGTGTAGCTAACTGTCATCCCATCCATACCACTTCAGTTACTGTAAGAGAGCCTATAGCAAGAAGATTGTGTGCTTGTTTTGTAAATCATCCCATAGCCACTATGGCATAGTGTACCAACGATATGCTTTGACTTCTATCATTGAGGTTTGCGCGATCATTGATTCTAATTTTATCAACAAAACAATACAGGTGCCGTCCATAATATGATTATTTTGTTAAAAATTGTAATTACATTAGTGGCGTGACGTGAGACAATGTCGCAGACGGACACTTTTCTGGAGGCGCTAACAACCTAACAGAGAAATTACACAAATAGGTGAAGAGGGGGTTGTCAATCTGGAGACCAAATTTCTTTCAAATAGAATTATAAATCTATACATTTTAAGTGATTATTCAAGTCTAACAAGGGGATATAGTTACAGCTTTGCCAGTTTGAAAGCCAAATTATCCGTTTAACCTTGATCAAGAAAAATGCATGTTGGTGCACAAGTATTGCTGCTGTAGACCAACATATTTATTTAATTTGTGTGAAGAGGAGAAAAAAAAGTACTTCAACAGAGGCAAGAAAGAACATTTCACTGCAGTACTTTGCACTGTCTTGTAGACTAATTATCACTGCTAAAGACTTCCAGATGATATTAAAATAGCAGCTGGCCAAGCCAAACTGTATTGCATTCAAGTATATCAACTGCATAGTGTATTATGTATTGTTGTATACAAAGTCAAGCATGTTAATAAGTGTAGGGTCTACAGATGAAAAATTTATTCTGGTAACGCCCAATATAATAGTTAAATATAAAAACTACAAATGGCTGAATCATCAATCATAAATAACAGCTAAATTGACATTATCGTCAAAAATGTGACTTGATATTTTAATTCACATTATAATCCTTCAATGGCATTTAACACTGTCATCTGGGCTGTTAAACTTCTTATTTGTCGCTTGGCAATTTAAGTTTAATTTTCACCCTTGGTTACTTACTGCTATGCCAGCTAATAGATTACCCTGTTCTATGATAGAAGTAAATGGATGTAGAAACTTCAGAGCAGAATTTATTTAAATGTCACTTGATTTGCACAATTCAACTTGGCAACATATAATATCTAGCGTAGTTTCAAGGTAACATTTTCTTTTGCAGAAGTTAGTAAATAAAACTTTGGATTGTGTTGTCGACTGGTAAATAAAAGCATAGGTTTGGTTTGAAAAAATGGTGAGAACTACCAGTGCTCATTTGATGTAGTACCACATACAGTAAAAATGAGATTCCCTTTACTGTTCCCAAACGGAAATGTTCTTTAGTGGGAATGAACAGGGCCTTAGGGCCCGATCACACCAAGACGCATCTCTAGAAACGCGTCGCCAGCAAAACCATTGTTTTCCTATGGTACGGCGTAACTGGCATGCGCTTTTTTATGGCGCCGCACTTCTAGATGTTTAAGCGTTTTTTTAGACGCGCATAAAAGTTCACTGCTCGTCAATGTGACAGTTGGCCAAGGCAGTTATTGTCTTTTGGCGCAGGCAGCGCATCTCGGTGTGATCGGGGCTTTATCAACGTGCTTTTGAAGCAGCCGTGCCTTTAGCGACCCGTCTCGGTGTGATCGGGGCCATACTGTATCTTCACCGCTGCAAAATGGCGGCGAGTGCAAATTAAGTGCCTTTAACTGGATGCATAGCTGTCATTTCCCCGTACAGCGCCGCGTTGTGTCTTTACATGGCAGCAACCAATCTGTCTAAGTGTTAGCACACCTGGCTTGAGAAGGGAATGGGAGATGACATGCTTGTCGTGACTAATATTAATTAATGAGTTCAAATTAAAATGTATTCATTTGATTGGTTTATGTCATGCTCAAAACACACCCATGATTTATGAAGACATTTGAACCATGTGCCTTGGCTGGAATGGTTCTTTTCCACCAACCAGCAAAAGTGGACATGCCCTATAAAATGCACACCATATGCGCTTACATAGTTAAAATAGGGCCCACTGTGTCTCTCATCAATGATTTGTGACATCATAGACTGCAAATAGGACAGCCTGCTTTCAACCTGATGTCTCTGTTTGTATTTGTAGTTTAATTTATAGCTCTAAACAGTTCTATTGTTATGTCACAAGGGGACCAACTCCAGCTATAATGACATGTTTACAACACTCGAGGGGAAGGGGGAGGGGGGGGGGGGCGGTTAGGTCTGCACCAACTTAACTGTTTACACATCCAAATCAACTACAGTGTATTTATCTTCTATATGAACCAGGTACTGTTCGCTTCTGTTGGTGAAAAGTGGATTTAGGATGTAGAGCTACAACAAGCCTCTAACAAACCAAGGCGTCGCTATACTATGTTGTACACTGGTTAAATTAGCTAGCCACCATTCTCGTGACAAAAATAAGTCACCGTTTTACAAGATGAGTAGCCTACTATAGTATAGCTTGAATTAATATTCATTTTGTTGTCATTTTGCTGAATTCAAAACATCTTGCCAACATGCTACCTGCAAGTTAAATGCAGTGATGTGAAACTGAGTAGATGATACACAACGTTACCTGTGTGAAAACAGTTCAGCGATGCGTGCAGACCCTATGATGAAGAAAGCTGATGTTACCACAGCTGAGACGAAGAAAAACAGCCCAACACTAAAACAGTGGCATTCTTTGTGATGTCAAACAGGCAAAAACAATTAACAGAAGGAGGTTAACACTTGATCCACTGCTTTATGATTGCCAATATATTGGCAGTGATGATCGAGAAAAGAGGTCCTAGATTTTTTTAGACCCTTTCCCCCATGGATTCTTCAGTGCATCTCTCAAAAGCCTATTTATGCTGCTTATGCATTATGCTCTGCCTCACCAACTTGTGAATTTAACCATTGAAATGCACACAAAATTATGATGTAAATTGGCTTTCACTCACATTCATTCAATTCAAAGAACAGAAATATGTTTTTTTACACAGCCTGTACTGTATTTCTACTGGAAAACACCCCATGTGCAGGCCAAGGATGTGAACACAAGGCACCTAAGCACTTAAAAACTGGTGCTTCATTCTTCATCCTGCAGGATATACTGTATGTTCCCTTTTCCTGACTTCGCCTGCTGAAAAATGAGAAAGTGGAAAATCCCTACCAGGCAAAGTTAATTTATTAATTATTTTATTTTTTCCTTCCTTGCTTTTGGTTGACCTGAACACAGAATATCATGGCACACAAGCCACTCCACCACAGGGGCAAGCTCACACATTTCTATTCTATGTAGAATAGCATGCTGTCACATATGAGGAACAATTTAGAGCAGACAGTTCATAACTTCTGACAGCAAAAGCCTGCCACAGAGAGACATATACATAGAGAATGGAAGGAAGGAAGGATTGATTGATTCTGATACTGGGCAAAGTTTGTGGAGCATTGTTTCTGGTGGATTGTGTGTCTCTCAGTGTGGCCTAATTATCGTCCACACGCTATATAGCTTTCCTACCGGTCGAGAGAGAGAGAGAAAGAGGGAAAGAAAGAGGTGCAGCCAGAACAATTTGAGTAGACAGAAGAAGGAAACATAAAGAAAAGGAAATGTGAACCGGAATGGAATATAGCTAATAGATGTCAGAAAAGATTGTAAGCCATCCTTTATCCAAACAACCCCCCTCCCATCCTCTCTCTCTCTCTCTCTCTCTCTCTCTCTCTCTCTCTCCCTCTCTCTCTCTACAGCAAATTGCTTTGAGACTTCTAAAGCTTCTCGAGTCGAGCTGGCACCTGGGACCTGGCCTAGGACTGCGATCTATGCCTCATGCACTTCTAACTTTCTGTGCGTGGCCATCAGCTCGGCCAATTAAGACTCCCCTCCAGTCCTGCCTCGCTCCTCTAACAGTAGTTATTGGAAATGAAAATAAGGTAGAGGCTTTTCCCTGATGGCCCAGGGGGACGGTCTCTTCAAGCTTCCGTGGGTGTTGGAACCACCACGCTGCTTATATCGGCCTAATCTCTTGGCAAAAAGGCTTAATTAACGAATGCCCTCCCATAAATATACAATAAAGTACGATATAAACTAAGAAACGATGAATAAAGTAAGAAACAACAAATGAAATAAGAAACTTATATGTTTAAGTTTAGTTTAAGTAGTCAGGTTGTCATTATACAGTTAAGTGAATGAAAGACCCCGACTATTATTCTGTCAATATAGTGACCAAACCAAACCATTGTTATAGCCTGTATGTACAGCTTGGGGCCTTGTGTGTATAGATGAAAATATAACAGATAGTAGCATTAACCCCATGAACGCTAAAACCTCCACATGCAAATTTCAGTCAAGTGCCAGGGGGAAGATGCTGTGTGCCTATTAGGCCCATATACTTTAATAGTCCCCTCAGAGACTAGATTGAATTTCGACACCCACTTCAGCATCTCCTACATATAACTATAGATTATGTATAAAATGATATATGGGGGCGCTATATGCATTCATAAAATAGATATATACTGTATACATGTATCTGTTGTTGATCTCCTCCTCGCTTGCCTCTAAGAAACATTTGACTGAGCTAAAAAAAAACTAAATTGTGAAGAAGGGTCTCCATGGAAGGCTAGAAATGTTCTCTTGTACTTTGCTCGAAGCTCTGCTTGCATTGAGCTTTTACTATTGAATGTCACCTTTATACTGTATGTAAAGGTATGTACTGTAACTAATGGCAAATGCCCATGTTTCCTTAAACGCAGTCATTCTTGCTACTGTAACTTCGAGCTCAAATCAAATATGCTTTAGAGCCATAATCTAATTATTGTATCCCCCCTTTAGCACACATAGCAGAAGGTGTTGCCTTGATTTAACATTGTTTTGATAATATACAGTATAAAAGGCGGTCACCTATGTATAGTTTAGTATTTAATGAAATGGACAGGACTTTGTAGAGGTTGCTGAAATAATTCTAATTTTACGATATGCTCAAGTAAAGTGTTTGATATTCCTGAGGGTTAGGGTTATATGTAAGCTAATACACACATTTTGTCAAATTCAACAAATATCTCCTCGCATTATATGATACTTCTACACAGCCCTGGCTCCGTCAATAGGAACATAAACAAAGTGGCGAACACCGCTCGTATCAATAAAGCCGTAGTACTATTCGTTGCTTGCATTTTGATGTTTGACACGCCTCCGGGAGCGATACTGTTTTCATTTGAGTTTGAAGTTAGTAAGAATGACTGACCGTAGCAATCTGTACTTGATGCTGCAGAGCATGCTTTGTGGTATGTTTTAAAATGTATTTTCAGCTTTTCACCCCGCAACCGCAATAGTGCATATTGGGCCTTTAAATGCAGTATTATATTGTATATTCAGGGTTGAGGAAACAACACAGTTATTTAAACAAGCATACTGTACAGAGCATATGGAATGAATCGTATATTTATTCTAGGCATACTGTTCATTGTCGTATAGCTCTGGCTTTTTCAACACAGGTCTTATCACACCAGGCCATGCATGCTAAACAGTCACAACAGGGATAAAGGCCATTTTCCACTAGATCTCACCAAAGCCCCTGTGAAGGTGTATGTGGTTGGTTGGTTGGTTGGTTTTAGCGATGGCTGTATGCGAGAGCATGTTAGGGGTGTGGTTCACAGGACACAGGTGTGGACAATAATTTAATCGCCCGTTTCCACAGTAAAGCGGAACACAGGCGCAGGACCAGGCAGACAGACCCGGGCCTGGAAGGTGTTGCTGTGTCTTTGAGCACAGTACAGATTTTCTCTGGCAGAACATACAAGTATGGAAACATTGTTATCCGCTCGCTGACAGTTGTGATTCATAACGTCTCCACTCAGCTGCATGACCTCTGCCAACAGGCAGGGCCATAACGAGGTCTGCATGCAACACACCGCCCCAGCACAAACACCTGTCACTCAATCACAACCTTCCAATTTGTCACCCGGCCCCGCTATCGTTCTTTGTCACAACCGGCGCTGCGTTTAGCTCTATCTTGTTCGACGTTTGCATCGCTCCGTCTCTCTCAGGCAATTAGTTTGATGAATGTGATCGGAATACCTTCACTCTTTTTTTTTCCTGCTAGCGATCACAACATGCTACATTTTCTGTTACAATAAGATGCAATAGCTGGCACTTGCATTAGCATTCATCGTGTTTATAAGTGATATGTCACCAATTGTATATAATAAGCATTAAAGTGATACAAAATTAAGTTAAGTGCTTAACTCAGCTTTTTTTACAGTACCATAATATTATGATTGTCATATAGTTGCATTAATTTCATTGTGTTCATTAATTTCCATTGTTCCTCATAAACGTACGATATTCTCAAGAACAGTAACTCCAGTTAAAATAAAAAACATATAAACTGTATCTAAAATTAAACTCTAGAAGAGTTTTACAGTAACTTGTTAACACAACTTTGTACTGTATACACATATGAATAATATTTGTTACAGCCTTGCTTTATGAGGAGGAAGGATATAGAGGACTTAATCGCAAAACAAAGTGTATTTTGTATATACATATATTGCATTTAGCTAGTTTACTGTTCTCTGTGCGTGTTGAAAACACAGACAAACAAAGTTCACTGCTCAAATCAACAAAGCCGTAGCACTACACTGCTTCACTGTGCATTGTGATGTGACGCGGTGCTGCCGAGGGCGTGGAGGAATATTGTTTTTATTTGATCTTAAATATAGCAAGCATTCTCAAAAATGACTGATCCTGCCTTTAAGTCACAATATGAGTCAATACAGTCACTAATTGTATAGTCACTAATATAAACAGTGACATAAACATGATATAATAGCAGTAAATTCTGTATACTACAGTATCTAAAAGTGTATAAGCAATGGGAAATTGTACTTTATTGTCTCTACTAAAACTAAAATAAAATGACCAAATACATACTGTATTGTCACAAAAATCTGTTTCACATACAGATGGTCCATGAGAGTATAACATATATATACTGTATATATATATATATAAACTCTTCTGTCAGACTCACTGAGGCACCTAAGATTAATATTATGCGTGTCATGATTTTCCAACACCTGGCGAGAATTCAGCCTAAGCTGCACCGTAACATGGGGATGTTTAGCATTGTATTCCATAAACATACCCAAACCATAAGAATGTGAACCAACTCATAATTGCTGCCAGTATGCAACAGCAACGTTGGAGATGTACTGTAAAGGTCTTATTAAGTGATTCTCATCTGTATTGGCATATTCCCACACATACATCTGATTTGCTATGCTTGTCATGCATGACACCTACACACGCGCGTTCACACACACAAACTGACACACGCACGCATGCACACACACCACCTGAACACAGGTTCGATAACACTACTCACCTACCAAACATGGTGGAAGTGCTCATTTATAATCATGAGTCTCTGAATGATTTAAACCTACTTATTTTGTTCTCACACACTAAGAACCTGCCAGTACAAAGACATAACATTTTCAGGCTGATTCAGTGATAGACTCTAAATCATATGCACATATTGTAGAAAAATGTGTGTATATGTCTGTTTCACTATGCTTTGTAGTTCGGATTTATGGGCTCCGTTATTTGGCCGGAATTCAATTCAGGCAATGCAATGCATCTCGGCCTACAGTAGAGTCACTAGATTTAATTGACTACATTGCTTGTATCATGATGCTGTCATGAGAGCAATATGAGAATACATTTTAAATGTTTTAATTGTTATTATTTGTTTTTACAAATAAAGTAAGTTGGACTATAAGTGATGGTTGCCATTTAAAGATATTTCCATACTGGATTAGACATTTTAATTTAATTTACAGTGGAATTGTGCATTAAATGTTCTTTTCTTTTGGTCAAGGTACATCGTTGCACTTTTCCTAGACTGTACCAAACAATATACGTATTAGGATAATAATAATAGGATAATTATTCATAACGAAGTACTTAGGACAAATCACTATTATCATAAGCATTGTGGACTAGAAGAAACATTGCCAGCGCCTAAATAGTAGCTCTTAAAAGTGTAACTGCACCAAAACATTGGTTTGTTGAGCTTTAAACTGTAATCAGACTGAACTGTGATGAGACACATCAATGCTGGTGTTAAGATTTACAAAATTCCCAGTTTTACTCAAATCAGCATTTTATGTGCAGAAAACGGACTGAGATCAGGATGGTCTCAGAAGACTACTAATAAGCCATCGTAAGGATTAGTTTAAAGGTCAACTACTATTGCTTTGAACTAAACTACAGGGTAGAGCAGTAGCAATAACTCCCTGCCCATATGGGCCAAAGTGCCTTTGTAGAGGCAGGTTTGAATCTTGCCCACTGTCATTTCCCAATCCTCTTCAATATCTCTCTCTCTCACTCGCGTCCTGTCTATCTTTACTGTCCTATCAAATAATAATTTAATAAAAAATACAGACCGGTGATTTGGCTGGGCCACCGTGTTACTAGCCTGGTGTAACCAGACCATATTTACAAAGTATAATGTATAGTATAAAATATGGTTCAGACCACATTTACAAAGTATACTGTATAGTATAAAATAAAGTATACTGTATACCATAGGAAAGTGTTCGCAGTTCTGGCGAACCTCTACCTCTGGTTAATTTCAAAACTATTGGGCAACTGTTTTGATCGCCTCATCTAGCTCTACCACCATTTAGAAACAGGCTTGACTTCAACATCATCTCACTAACCTGTGGAGCTGTGAAGACACCAATGAGAACATGGTTTTCCGACAATATTCTCAGCTAAATCATTTCACCTGAGAGCAATAGTTGGGCGGAGCAGGGCTTGAGAGAGCAAGAGAGAAAATATAATGCTAAAGGTCAGTCAGCTATTGTAAGCTAATTGAAAACATTCACCAAATATATACTCACATTTCGCTATCTTACCGTTCTCTGTGCGTGGTGTGCTTGTGTTCTTTCTCCAGAACCTATCCATTCTAAACCTGCGCTCCCAATCCAAACCCCTTCTCTCAGCACTGTGACGCTTCCTCATGCCCTGTAATTAACTCAGCATATATCTGTCATGATGTGGAAATAAACTGCAATTTAGCTCAGAAGGCAATTAAAGCAGAGGGTAATGGTAAAACAAATGCTAGCAAGAGGTTAATGGGAAGGGAATTAAATGTGAGATTAGACACTAATTAGCTGGAACGTAGAGGCTGGAACCCGTTGGAGGGTATGTGCTCAGGGAACGAAGCGATGGAAAGGGAAGGAAAGGAAAAGGAAGGAAATTCGTGGAAAAAATTTCAGGAAAACCTGGAAGAAAACATCTACTATCCCAAACTGTTAACCGGTTCTTTCCACATGTAGACGTGGTGAGCAGCAGTGGTAGGTTGTCAGGCCTCCTGTTGAAAACCATGTTAGTCTCAACATGTGCTCAGATTATTCTCAAGGACGAGAGGGACTTTTGATGTGGGGTGCACCTTCGTCATACAAAGGATGAACATTCATTAATTAGTTGTCTTCTAATATCATTCTGTTACTCATTTCCCATGCTGTCTGTACCTGTCTGTATTTATTGTAACACGGAGAAGAGCACAGAAATACTATAGCACAGCATTTGCAACAGTAAAACAAGGATGATATACTGTATTGTAGAAGGGAAATAAGTAGCGATGCCATTAGGCTTGGTCATCTTACAGCCCTGCGTGTTTTTAGTTGTCAGTCCAAGCATGCATTAAAGCCTTGGACAGCTTTTTAAGCCAACTCAAAACAAAAGGAGATACAGGAATGATGACATAATTGATTACTATTAGAATGTTATCAAATCCAGCTTGAAGCTATTCAAAGCATTTTTTTTATTTTATTTCAGGACATTGTATGTATGTTAAAATATGCATATTTGTGAATGTAGTAATGAGGTGACAATAATAATAATAATAATAATTTTGTAAGTAAACACCAACATGCACGTGCCCATGATTTGCAACCAGTGAAACTTGGACACCAGTAGAAAAACAACACTAAAACCTTAAGAAACCAGTAGGGCCACCACACCTTCAGCCTGTCAGAGCATGGTGTAGATCTCACATCTCCTCATTTACAACAATTTGTAGCTTCGCCTTAATAGAGGCTCCGTCCTCACTCTCATGTCCAGCAGGCAGCCACACAGTGAGACGTATCCAATCCCATCTTGCATAGCCCAGCAGTGGCTCCCTCACGTACAGGAGTTGGTTATTCATGTCCCTATAGTATTCGCCATGCTTGAGAGGGAAGGTGGCATTTCTTACAAACATAACATCATAACGTCTACAATACATACTGTATATAAATGAATCAAGCAGTGCCAATTAGATGTTGTTGGTTGATTCATTTAATGTTGCTGACGTTTAGAAGTAACTCGCCTTGTTGTGTATTTTGTCTATTGCTTTACTTTTTATGTTTAAACATTTTTCTTGTTGCTCCTTTGTTTGGAGCACAGATATATTGTACATACAAGTAAAGCTTTCAATCAAATCTAATTTCCACATTTTCAACTTGCAGATTTATGCCACTGTTTCTAAAGCACATATCTGTGCACAAAAACCCAATCATAACGTAACTATTTTTTGTTTGCTATACACTGTCTATTGGTTTACTATGTTAGTTGTTGTCCATAGTTTTTTGTATTACAAGAACACATTTAATTAAGGCCCGAGGAATGCAAGTCAATTTTCGTTCACTAAATGCAATTTGTTTCTTCAATAAAAGACGTGAATAGAGAAGAAACAATGCATTACAAACACCCCAAAACTGGAAAGTAGTTTGGCTGTACCTTGTAGCACTGCTAACTCATGACATGCACTTTAACAATTAAATTTGCTTTTCAAGAGTGTGCCACTGAGGATGATAACTTAAGCTACATTCAAACAAATAAGTGTGCTGAGATTAGCACACAAAACGACTACACAATAAGGACACTCCAAGACCAGCAGGCCAAGCTAGGCTATACAAAATGTCAGAATCCCCTCTTGCCCGCCAGAAACAGACCCATGTGAACTAAATTACAGTAATATTGCCTACAATAGAAAGCAATTACCCATGTGACATCGATTTATATGTCACAATTTTAGTTATAAACAAGCTTTGAGTAAACATAAAATAAGTGGGTATTATGTACTATAATGTACGTGCTCACTATCTCAAGTGGATCAAGGGATAACTGGCTGAGGAGTTTTATAGGATCACATTCACTTCTAAAAAGTGAGTATAAACCCAAATACAGGATATACGCCCATAAGAACCCTGTCTTCTGGAAATCTATTGCGAAAAATATACAAGATGTTTTGTGTTAAAGGAAATGGGCAGGTGACTCAATAGCAGCACTCAATGTCCCCTCCTGTCAGTGCCTGTGTGGTCTATTCCAAGGACCGTCACTGCCCCTCGGGCTTTCACACGGCAGCCCAGAGCTATTGTTAACTTAACCAAATCACTCTTCAATCTCTGTCCATACCACTGACATTTCAAGACAAAGGAGAGTGACAGGTTGGCAGTCTGGGCTCAAACACCACACAGTGTGTCTGTCATTCTGTGTCTCTCCTTCACTCCCCTTCAGCAATTTTCTGGTCTGCTCCTGTATTTCTTTTCATCCCATTTCTGCACAGTTTTACAGTTTACAGCTACAAGCGCTAAGCTATTTTTTTTAACAATATAAGGTACATTAAGGGCTCAGGAACAGGTAGAGCTTGAAACAGGTAAAGTATTTCAGCATAACTTGTACATTAAATGTGGACAACTGTAAACTGTTGTCTGCTGTCAGTGGCATATCGTATGTCAACTTAACAGTTAATAATCCAATTCATGAAGATCGTTGTGTGTGCACACACTTCATTACAGACCCTTTTTATGTAAGTGCTGTGGAGAGACGCTCCTATCAGCAATAAATGAAGAAAACAGAGGGAGAAAAAGGAATATACAGCAAATAACGTGAATATAATCTATCATATGTGTGAGGTATTATTGACAGAAATTGGATGGATGCTGATGTCCGACCATAACAGTTTGCCTAATCAATGTACATCAGGTCATGGATGGGCTACAGGAATGTCACTGGGAATTCCTGCCAGAATATGACAACAAAACAAGGCCACAGCTGTTTATTGGGACGGCAAGGCAACCACTAGTCAGCTTTAAGCAACATCTATCTATCTATCTATCTATCTATCTATCTATCTATGTCTATCAATCTATAAACTGTACATATTGTATATACATACCGGATATACATATATATACACACACATACAACGTACATACATACATACATACATACATACATACAGTACATACACTGAGGGCCAATGGCTTGGGATTATGTATTTTCCATTTGCCTTCCCCACTGCTATGTTGTATCTCCCTGTTTCGTTTTCTCACGCTGTCTCTCTGGATGACACTGCGTCTCAGCTTTAATTGCACAGGTCATCCTCCCCCTTTGTGGCCATTAATAAGTGATTCTCCAGCAGCGGGTTCAGAGGATCTCAAGGGCGGGCCACTGGGAGACTTGCTGGTGGCCCGTGAGTCCTGGAGGGCTGGGCAGAAAGATGAACCATCACAGACATGTGATTTATTTTAATCAATATTAAATCCCAGGGTCTGGGTCACTGTTGCATGTTCCCCCACGCCACCCTCCCTCTGGCTGTTCTAATATACTGTACATTATTAAACTTATACTGTGTACTGTTAAGTTTGATTTAAAATTTAATGAAAATGATTATTATTATTGTACTAGCATGCTCTGAAATGTACAAAGCAAATAATAGATGTTTGTTCAAGGGGCATGCTCAAAAAGACTGTAGGAACATTATATATATATAAATATTATTAAGTATCACCCATAAATATATCAATAATTTTGATTCATAGTGATTACTGTAATATAATTTAATATGCTGGAGATGGATGGATGATGGACAGACAGGGGAAGACAGACAGGCAGACATACAGACAGACATTTGCTCCACCTTAACCAATTGATATCACAATCAGGACTTCCCTTCTGGAGAATTGTGGCAGTGCGAGTTTTTTACTGGACAATATTTCTGCCACCTCTGCAGAAAGAAAATAACACAACAACAACATGCTCCTTAACAACTGAACTCACACTGAACCTTTAAGAGTTTTCTGCTGTAGATCTCTGCACATCTACCTCACGGTAGTGTCTCCACACACACCATCTCTGTGAGGAGTTCTCTTTATCCACCTAGTCTTTGATAGCAGATGAACCTATTGATCTGCTGTCTAGACCTTTTTCCTTGAAAATACTAAAGAAACACTGACAGAACCGCAAGTTTTCGTAAATAATCACTCACAAACATCAAATCTATATGGGTACACTAAAGTATAAATACAGTATGTGTTTATGAGCCAGGGTCCAACGAATTTGTAACACATTTACAGTGGTCAGGTTGAAACAAACTAGTTTGAAACATATTTTCACTTAAAAGCGCATGTACTATATAGCACATGCACACACAGACAAAACATACACACAGACACTGTAAATATCTTCCTTTCAATCATCTCTCATGCCTGGGAATGTATCAAACAATCCACGCTCTCCATCTCATTTACACTTGGAGACGGCGTGCAGGAAGTAATTTCCATGTAGCGTTCACCTCAGGCCCGTGTTGTGTTTAGGGCCATGTTCTCCTGTGGATAATACCGATTCCAATTCATTAAGTCACACTTTGTTGAGAGAGTGGAGGGTTTGTCGTGAGAGGGCCTGCAAATTAAAGTGGTAGATGGGTTTTTTTTTTTATTTCTTCTCCACCTTCTTAAACCCCCTCTCTCTCCCTCCACTCCATCTCTTACCACTCACAGCAGAGCAGCATTGCAAGTGTGACTGTGTCTGAGAAACTCTAATATACAGCCTGCATCTGCTGTGCTCACACGCTCCGAGTGTGTGCGTGTTGTGTTTGTGTGTGTGCGTTGTTATGCGTTTGGTTGCGTGTTTATTTTTAGTGTGTGTGATGTGTACTGTATGTCTCACAACCAATGACAATTACAGAGTCTGCATGCAAAATAGCATCATATCCCAGGCCAGTCCCATTTAGCAATGCTAATTTAGCAAATCTACTATATTTCCCTGAAGCATGCTAGCCAGTTTATGACCTGGCTAGGCATTGTTGCTTGAATGACTGGTAGTGAAAAGAGAGCTATTTCGGCAAACTGCTCTTTGTTTAAACCAATGGCACAGTAAAGTAGCTGTTTTATTCATAACTTTGTTTTTTGAGTTATAAAGTATTTTTTTTAACTGAGCATGCAACTCACAAAGAAGTCCAATCTGTGTCCTTTCAGAGTCGCTTGTCAACCGCTAGCCTAAGCTCTGAAATCTTGTTAGACACCCAATTCCTCATCAATTTGGGCCTTTCAGCATTTTCAGCACAGGAGTCTGCCTAACTAACTGGTCAGTGTTAGTATAATGGAGCTACAGCGGTGGTAGCAGCCGGACAAAAAAGCAGGGAACAGATAACGTATAAGATGGTGGTTGAGATGCAAGTCAGGTCTGAGTATAGACATAGCAAGTCTCAGCTAATCAAGTTCAGAAGGAGGTTGAAGGACAGAGAGAGGGAAACAGAGAGAGGCACGGGGGTGGGTTGTCACTGTTGTAAAAGGTCCATCAATTGTACAAACCAGTGTCCCTCCTTTTTATTTATTTATGTATTTATTTATTTATAGATCATTCCTATTATTGTACGCTCATTTGCATAAGCTGGTAAACTTTTCCGGCAACTTTTCAATAACAAATCTCTAAAAGATAAATGGGTCACATTTGCGGTAGTATTTAACTCATATCTAGCAGCCAACATCATCAGAGAGCAAACATGCTTAGTGCAATGTGTTCCACGATGATTTACTTATTCATAAAGTGTGCGTGTGCTTCAAACACAGGAACAGATAACAGGGCTAGCTAGCAGTGTGTGATATGAAACTAATTGAGCAGTGATGAAACCAGGGGTTTAATTACTCACACGGACATGTACTCTAGCTTGTAGCTTGTCGCTGGCGTTGCATTATGAAAAGCCTCACAAGGTCAGCACTGTAGAGAACATTAAGCAACATGACATGACATGAAAAATTGGCCAGTAACTATACCCATCCATATTGTTTTCATTAAAATGTTGAAACAAAAGTATGGCACTTAAATACTGTAGTGATCAATTTTGTGTCTCAGGAAGTTATCCGTTGCTGTCAAACTTCTATACCAAACCAACAGGGGAGACTGGGTATGCCTGTCACGCGAGTTGGTTGTCACAGAGCTCACAACTCCTCCACTAGGGGCGCTGATTCAAAATTTGCAGCAAAACTAACTGCCACATCTTCATTTGTGTCACCACACTTTGTTTCAGAATGTTAATCCACACCAGTCACAGGTGAGACGTTTTTTTTATCATTTTTAGCCACAAACTAAATATTTCACATCCATTTCTGCAGCACATTAACCTGCTCTTGTCTTTGGTGTAGGGCTATTCTGACAACAGTAGGGTATGCATGCAGAGCCATGATATCAGTAGATTGCTTAGAACCTCTACTTTCAATATATAGCCTATCTGACACAAAAGCCAATTCCAAGTTGTTTAGTTATTTCTCCTGAAATTAAATATGTGAACAAAAAAAAAAGAGTTAATTTACTATCTGAAAGACCATTGGCTTTACAACCATCACCGTGCATGTGAAAATCTGATGTTTTTATACCAAAAACAATGTAAAAGAATGGAAGACTATTCTAGAAATAATATGGTTAGGTAAAACAAAAACGACCTCAGATGAAAAAATTTAAAGATGGCAAGACATACGATAATGTTCTGTTTGGGATCTGTGAGACAGATATTCAAAGTTTTTCATGCAGGTAGTGTGCTAGATTATTCTATGGAAAACAATGTATCACAATTCCAACCAGAGCTTACTTGGCGGTTTGCACCTTCCTTTGAAATATATTATATATAGATGCTGTCGCAATCACCTGAAATAGCTTTTAGGCTTGATAGATCATTGCCTGTAGTAAATGTATATATTTCAGTGTTCCCCCCTTATTTTTGCACATTAACATTGAAACGTCCAAAATTGCATATTCACTACGTGTTATTTGCGAGTGATATCAAGTTTGCACACATTTTGACTCACGCAAACCTTAAGTAAATCTGGCTCTAGTGTTGCATTCTGAACTGGGCCAAAGGGGCTGCTAAATTCAACAGTGTGCCTACTGAGAATGTGGAGTTCTCTCTTCTGATACAACGCAGCGCAGCCACAGAATGGAGCCCGTGTTGTTTTCCGGTGATGCATTTCTAATAGATGTCTGGAGTGGTTCCTGGAACAGACAAGACCTAAGGGTTAAATGAGAGACATATGTGTATTTTGTATTCATGCACTATACAAGCATGCGCTTTCTTTCATTTACGTAAAATAGGAGTCTGTAATTCCTATTGTACTCAGACACATGCAATACACACGTGTATATGTGCAAACACATGTGCCTGCACATACTGTACACACACACACACACACACACACGCACGCACACACGTGGACACACACACACACACACACACACACAATGGATATGAAGATAAAGTGCTGGACTATACTGGTACGATTGGCACTCTAATCTCCAGGGCTTTTTTAATAAAAAATATAAAGCACAAGGTTAATACAATACAAGTTTTATACAAGATATAAATTACATTTCAATTTTGGCAGGAATATTGAACCCCGATGTAAAATAGATTGGTGTCATCTGTAATACCAATTCTGATTAAAGCATCTTCCTGCATAAAACCTTTATTTGTCCCGCCCTCTAATTCAGCCCGAGAGAGTTCCTGGGTGACCTTGATTTGGCAACATAGCCCAATCGATAGAACTGTGATTATTATAGTGATGTGAGTCACTTTTATTCCAGTCAGATGCCAAGGAACATAATTATTCATGAGGATGGGTAGTAGTTCTATTTTGTTTTAACCCCCATGTCTTTACATGGCTGGATGTAGCAATCATTAAACATACATTGCACTTACATGCATGTATGTATGTACTGTATGCAGAAGGTACACAAGAGCGCATTATAGAAAACATATTGTGTACTTCATCGTACACCATTGGCTATACCACCACCAAGTAAATTGCTCCATGTAACATTAATTACCATCAGACACCGTCAGAATAGCAAATTCCTGTTTTGGCATAATCCAAAATGTCCTTTTATTATGTTAGATGAAGAAAAAATAAATGTAATAAGTGGGTTAATAACACTGTGCCTATGAATGGTGATGTTTTTATTTTTACACAAAATTTGCACGGCTTTCAAATAAACAAACATTGCTGATTATGAAAATAAATACCTGATACATGAGATTAAGATCATTGACAAAGCGTTAGAATGAAGCAAAAGCTTGCTTCTGTTACTGACAATTGTTAGGTACCATATGAGAAAATCAGAGATGTATTCTGACCCAGATTTGTGCTGCCCCAGACATCCCAACATTTTCAAAACTGTTTGAAATATACTGCACAAAATCCAAATTCTACACCTTGAACTGTGTCTGCGAAAATCGGTGCCATGCTCCACACCTTTGCTTTTTAAAACTATTTTATGCAGAAAGTTAGGTTCATAGTTTTAAAACAAATGTTTTATTTCTTATTTCAATTTCCTATATAGTGGAAACAAGTGTATCTAAAGTAACTCTACTGAGACCTCAAGCTAATGCATAATAATTATAATAACTAAAAACACAGATGAGTTTACCAGAACTTCAGACAAACTGCAATATCAAGAATTAGAACAACTTTATTCATTATATAAACTTCCTGGTTGATTTATTACATGTTAAAATGTATCAGAAGTATGGTCATTTTCCATCGAATCTGTCATCACAAAGTTGTCGAAAGTGTCACAACATCCATTGCTCTTCTGTGGCACCTCAAAGGTAAACTGATGTTGACATTTAGGTCACTCCATATCTACTAATATAGAGGCCACAAACTACACGAAGAGATTCCTTCCATCACAATGTTTTCACTGGTGCTATTAGTTATGTATTTTGGTACCATTTTGTGGTGAGTTAGACATTTTTTTCATCATTGCATTTAATTCCCCTTTAAAACAGCCTACGTCAGTCACTACGGATGAGAATATCAATATAAAAGCTAAATAGAATGTATTAGATTAGACCTTAACAGTAAAGTAGCATATTGTATCAGCTTGCATTTCAACATTAGCATATTGAAATACAGTATTTATCAGGCTAGAGGCACCTACCTCCAAATAAATTGTAATGCTAATTAAATACTTTACACCTTCACTATCAATTTTACTGTATTCCCTTGCAAGGTAATTTCCTAGATAATTGTTTAATTTACTTATCTTATTAATATATGAAGATGGCTGCTAGTAGTGCACAAAGATGCAATTAAGTCGCTAATGTCAGATACGATGTTAACAGTAGATTAATTAAAATATGAATCCAGAAAACTGCATGTATGTAAACATATTCAATGCTATGGCTTCGTAGTAATTAGTAAAATAAGAGATGAGTAAAGACATCCAAGACGAGATCTTCATCGGCTATTCATCTCTGTTGGAATCTTTATCCCTCATCCATCTCATAGTCTGCTGAAATATTTATCAGAATGTTCAATATTTTACCTTTTGATTTCTGCCACTATGGAACCATTTAGTGAAACCTCGGAAGAGCGCTGTCTGATGAATAATGGAAACGGTTGTAAAAATCCTTCCTCTATACTCAGGCCATCGAAAGTAAAGCACACAATGTCTCTGGTGGATGAGTATCAAACAAATGGAATTTACTCTTCAAGCATAACTGAGCATTTTCTAACTAGTTGTGTCACTCCTTTGAGAGCAGAGCATGTTTGGGTTTCCTTTATAATGCTCTCAAGAGTCACACATTAGCTTACTGCATATCTCAGAAGGAAGCAAAGACATGAACAGAAATAGTGATGGGATGAAAGATGGATAAGCAAGAGAGCATTTTAGAGAAAGCAAAGCAACATAATGTCAATCTATAAATTGTAGTATAACACACAGTGACTTTGAAGACCAAACAAACGATTTAAAAGTAAACCAAACACATGCATACAAACAGTTCTCTTAAGGACACATCATTATATACACATTCCCTAAAGCCACCTACAGTGTCTGAATCATCAGCAGTGAGCTAGGGCTTATTAGGAATGCTGTAATGCTGACTCCAACGGTTAACTATTTTAACTATGAATCACATATTTTAATTGTACTTCACCACAATGGCATTATATCTACTGTGTACATGTCTGGCAAACAGAACATCACAATTCAGAGGATGTGCCAGTGGCTAAAGGGGGAACTGTTGGGGAAAAGATGGCCTCGCAGAGCCAGCCTTTACTTACTTACTGTAAGTCCTGGACACAGCGCTGGCTAACTGCGTCAATACTCGTCTACTTGACAGGAGAGCTGTTTTGATTAACATGCATGACGACCAACTATGTAACTCAATGACCAAATTGTACATTACATTTACAATGAGGAATTTGTTGGACACACTGCAAGCGATGTAACGTCGAGAGACAATAGAAAGTCAATGTGAATCAGCGACTTGAACCAACGTGAAATAACGGTCAATGAAGCAAAATGAGCGGGTACCGAGGTTTACTAATCTCCATTTCAGGCGCCGCGATTGAAGCGACTATCAACGGCAGCTAAGGATATCGTTGACTGACAGATTGACTGAAACATATAGAGTATGAAATATGAAGTATGAATAGATAAATACACGAGAGGGATACCTATGCAACCAAAGCCTGAAATGTAAACAAGCGACCAATTTTCAGCTACAAAGCGATGAGCGACTAGCGGACCGCTTGCAGTGTGTCTGGGGATTAAGTGGTACCTATCAAAGAAATAAATATTTTTGTTTTAAATACCCTTACATTCTTAAATGTATTGGAATGATAAAAGATAAAGAGATTAAGATAAGTAAAAACAGAAAATAAAAAACATAAAAAAATCAAATGTAAGATAGTGACAAGTCAACAATATTCAGAGAGAAATAGTCTTAAGGCACTAGAGTGTAAATTAACTCACTCATTGTGAAGGTGTGAGTTTGGGGTGACAAGCTACTGTGAGACGGAAAAATGTCGGGAAAAGATTTTACTGTAATTCTATGTAGAGTCATTATCTGCTGACAGACTGAACATTAAAACATGAAAAAATGTAAAAGACATGCAGTATAAGAATATGAAGCATTTACACTGAATATACCCACACTTTTAGCTAAGCTAAGACTTAGTAATTGACCATTGTCTCTCAAGGTATTATTTTATATGAACCACACTGGAAGTAGACTACATTGTAACCTTTATAATTATAACTGTGGCTTCATTTTTACAAATGCTACACTACACTCAATGTGTTATTACTGTAAAGAAGCATTGTAGGGAATTTTTGGCTTTCTAAATGGTGTATGGATAATCATGTTGATACTGTATCACTCCAATTCTTCCTCACTTACCTCAAGACAAAACTTTCTCTTATCCTCATCTTCTCTGTAAAGTTTAGCCAATAGAACTGGACCAGCCCTCAGTCTCGACCCTGTATAAAACATGCCCATTTTTGATATGGGGGCTCTCAGTGGTATTTCTCTGGACGAACTGACTGGGTACTCTTTGTCTATTTTGCTCTGCTTCTGTCTTGGTCATTATACCATGGTATGCTGTGTCTTGGGTCTGTAATTCTATGCTTATTGCTAATTCAAACTGTGGTAAGTTTTTATACCTGATAATATTCACGCCATTTACATTAATTAAATATTAGTTCAACAAACGATCTTAAACACTTCATTGGAGTTTTGAAAATTAGTCTCCACCAGTATTGAAACAGCTTGCTCTCTACCAGATGGCCCGGGTAGCTGCAAATACAGCAAATTTCAAACAAGAAGCAAGTTTTGGGGCAGGCAATGGGATGCATGACCTTCATGAATAAGGCCAGCATTTTAGCAATCAACTTAGAGTAGATTTTTCAATTAAGCATTCTGATGCAGTATCTCTATGATGAAGTAGGATTTAGATTTCTATGATTACAGTCTGTATAACATTACAAATAATTAATGTTCCCAAATTGGAAACAGTGTATCACCATGCCAATATGAGTGTTATAGTAGGTGCTATTGCTGAGCATAAGTTTATCAAAATAATGTTCCCCCTCCTCTACCCCATTAAAACTATGACTCATGTTAGCAAATAAAGACAAAGGTGTGGTCATTTTTAATTCGCATTTATTAATACATTTCAGAATCATATTTCAAATATATTTTCCTCTAAAATAGTTCAGTACATGACAGAGAAAATACAATACCCAGCACTGCTCGTTATGTTCACCTGTCTCTAATTTCATCTTCTAAGGTGCATTCCACATCTTTTGTTCCAACACGGAAGACACGGAAGAAGTATCCTGCCAGCCAGAAGGCAAATTAGCCAAACTTTCATTGTGATTAAAGTTCAGTTTCCTAAAACATCATTCTTGTCACCTTTCTTGACAAAGTGAGGGCAGTGTTAAATATGTGTTAAGTTTCTTTGTTCATCTTATTGAGAGGTAGGAACCAATGCTCATCCTCTCAGCAAACAACAAATCTGTACCCATCCTTTGTAGACTACAGTCATTGTTTAGCCAAAAGTGAGGCAGTCAATTGTGGACATACAATTTGCTTGCTTAGGTCAACATGTGTGACAAATAACAATGGCAACTTTAAGGTGACATGCTCACAAAAGCATTAAGTGGGGAAGTTATCTGAAATAAAGAAAAAGGAGAAAATGAAAAAGCCAGACCAATATCACATACTTCTGTGGAAATAGTGATGTCTGGAAATGAAAAATACAGTAAAACACTGAGCACACTTGAAAAAATAAAAGTATGATTTCACTATTTTCCATTGGTAATTGCTCATTGTATCAAAGCCTTGATAATGGGGGAAGAATCAGAAGATGATTTCATTGACAGTTCAGTCAAATTAGTACAGTCAAGCCCAGCCAGTACAATATGCATATATGAGTGTTGTATCTACAGCACAGTGTGTGTAGATTTTATGAACATGGGGAATAATAAAATGTACTATACATAAAAGTATATTGTTTTTGAATTTTAAATAAAAGGAGTCATTGAAATTACCTGACCACAGACCTGGTATAGACACATTCATATTTAAATAAACATTCTACAGATATTATTTAAGATTGTATTTAATAAATACAAATACAGTTTTGTATTTATTAAAGAACCCCGATAAGGTCAAGAAGACTAATCGGGTGTAGCTAGTTCACCTCAGATTAGAGTCACATTGTAGTATTGCTATTGATGAGATGAATAATGTTTATGGGTAGACTATGGACAAAAAGAGGATGAATTCTAAAGATGTTTAGCATTGTACAAACAAATAATGCTGCTAACATTTAAAAGTATGATTTCTTCATTATTTCAGTTTGAATAACAAATAATTGTATGACACATTCACCCAAAATAAATCAAATTAATTTTGTGTTTATGCATATTATGGTTACTTAGGTCAAACTGAATTACTTAAATTATGTCACAACAATGTGAATCAGCTATATTTGTAAACTTGGACTATTCTAAATGTGTCTGTTGTGGCTAGGAGAATTGCTTAACCTCCCCTGCCCCCCAAAGAAAAAAAAGAAAAAAATCTGTTCAGTATCTAATTCCTGGGGTGACTGGACTGGCATTCACTGTATTCAAGCAGGATATTGTTTTATTTTGCTTGGATTTACATGCTATAAACAAAGGACGTTTTGATGGACCTTTACTTTTACACTCTAATATGTAATGAATACAAGATACATTTTTACTGCCTATTTCACGCTCATGTTGTGCACCTTTGTATCCTTAGTGACAGTTTTGCTATGCATCCTCACTGTGCTTATTTATGTTACAACGTGTTAATGATTAAAATGTTAGAGACATCATTTGCTACATGTGACCAGGGATAGACAAGTCTGTGACACGTTTTATGGAGATTTCCTATATTTTGTTCTTCCTTTTTTATCATTGTTTATAAGGTATGTTGAATTATACTTATAATATAATTGGTGGAATTTAATTGATAATAAAAGTAATAATAATACATGATATATTATTATAATTATATAATTATTCATAATATTTGATGTCATTTGATGAAAATTACTTTCAAAATGTGATTTAGAAGCTACTGATTCAAATGTGATTTTCATCTTTAATCTCTCCTGGATCAGACATGTCAAAAATGATGCCCTATTAACTTACAAGTAGTGATGTTACGGTACGTATATGCTACACATAATTAAATGTAATTAGTAAAGTGATATGGCCTTTCCGTAATAGCATATCCTTCAGCAATGTACAGCACTGAATAAAGCAACAGGTGCATTTCAGCAATTACACATTCAAAAGGCTATTAATAGCATTTCCTTTGTCATATTTCATTTAACAGTCTGGATCATTTATTTTTGTCAAAATAATTGATGTCATAAGTAAAAGCACTCTATGATGTTGTTAGCTGTAAGATTGTCTTTTGTAGTTGAGCTACATAATTAACATCAAATTAATGGCTTGAATCAAAATGTATACAACAATTTTTTATGGTTGAAAGTTAGCCTTTCCGAAGGTGTTGTCACAGAGAGTAATGTTTATCCTGAAATGCAGCCATCCCATTGTTTCAACTGCACGCGACTACAATATGTACATGAAACCTAAACAAGAAATTAAATACATCAAAGCTGGATGCATGAAACATCATTCAGGTAACACAGTTAGTTGTAGTTACAATGCAATGATTCATATATGATTCATATAAATAAGATACTGTACTGAGAGACAAAGATTAAGTGCGATATTAATGATTGTCTGGATGTTTTCAAAATGTGTTTAGTTGTAGATGTATTTCAATATAAATATAGAGGTGATATAGATGACTTTAGGCCTCTGGATAGTGCTTATGATAGAATAACATCTATATGATTGTAACTAAGTATTAAAGGTAGATGGAATTAAATACCTTACATTAAGCATCAAAAGCGTAGAATGTTACATTTTTTTAACAAGAAAAAGACATGTTAGAAGTTAAGTCATTCAAGCATAGCTATTTGATTATTGATGAGCTAAATTTACAAGCAAGCCTGTTCAGTTTGAACCTGATATTACTAGGTTACTAGGCACAACATAAACATATATGGAAGATGACTGATTATGTTATCTGTTTAATTTGCTCTGCTTACATTTGAGATGGTACATTGTTTAAATGCAGTTTAATGGATGATGTAAAGCCTAATGCATATACTATTTAAAGAACATTACTTATCAAATGCAGTATTCCAGATCCTTGAGTGAATACCTACTTAGTATGCATGGTCACATAAGAAATTACACTCATTTAACTAGAGAGGATCACTAGTGATAAGTTATGTAAGTAAACATTTATAAAAAAATAATAAAATAATAAAACTAATAAAAAAACACTATTTTCGGTAATACTTGAACTCTAAATTCAATAATAATAATAATAATAATAATAATTATAATAATAATTTGCTACTTTAAGTCCCCGATATACTTGCTTTTGTGCAACGCGTACACGTAGACAAGCGGCTGCGTCGCGAAACATTTTTTTCATATACTTGCCTGCGTGTGCTTATATATCCAGTAGGGGGCAGATCAGTAGCCTGGTAGCCATCTTGCGAACGCGTAATTAAAAGCAAGTATATCGAGGGCTTTAGACCTGCAATACAAAAGATAAAGATGATTAAATAAAAGACCTACAAAAGAAAAAGATGATTAAAAGACAAAGATGCAATGATCAAATCAATTGGTGAAAACAACAGGTGCAGTAATAATAATAATAATAATAATAATAATAACAAAATAATAAAGCATAGTCAGATAACATGTTGCTGGACTGGGATGAATTGTGTCTATAGAGGGTCTTTTGAGACAGATCAGTTAAAATGCTAAAATATTGGGAATGACTTGCATGAGTTTATGAATCACTACTGTATGAGCGTTTGCTGTGCAAGCTCTATTGACTCTTTTAGAACACATTCCTCTGCTATTGCGGAACCACTATTATAAAAGAATTACAAGCAAAAATCATAAACTCTATTGAGGTGTGGAATATGTGTTTAAGTGTGGCTGCTAGAATGTGTTTGGGTGTGAGTATTGCTTACTGTACTGTATGTATCTTTATGACTAGGAAAAAAAAGGCTTGCACTGTATAGCTGCTCAACAACACAATGTAGATCTGATATGCAAGCCGAACTCAAAAACCCCAGGCACGGTCAACCTTTTCCATTAAAATATGACCTTTAGTGAATGTGCCTGTGGTGGTTTGAGCGATCCATAGATGACATTCAATATCAGAAACCTTTGAGAAGGTAAACACTCTATGATAATAGATCAGATACAAGTCACTCTGGCCCTCAACTGCCAGAACTCAGCCACCAACACAACTTCTTCCACTTACTGTACTCTGGTGAGGTTATTGATCCCAGCCATCTGCATTCCAGTGATGGGAATTCATTTCAAAATTAATTTTGCTAGCCTGTCATTCATCCACGCTCCCTGTATTTTTATTCAAAGATGGGAAGATGGTGATGATGATGATGATGATAGTGTGTGTGTGTGTTGCTGTTTTGGTCGGGGAGCGGGGTGGATATGTAGGTTTGTGTGTGAGAAGACATGCTGACCATACTGTAGCTACTATCTCGGGGTCAAAGGTGACCATTGCAAAACCTTCCAGGCTCTCGTTTGAAGGTATGGCATCATAAACCATCTTCTCTTTCATAAATATTAACATAATATTTAGTTACCATTTTCCCTAGGATGCCAAAACGAGACATGAAGAAAAGCAAGAGTTCGGAAACACCGGAAAAGTCCGACAGACTGCAACATCACAGAATAGGCATAATAAATCCCAAACGGAACAGCAGAGGTTGTATAAATGTTGTGCTTTTTTACTTTGACTTGGTCGAGTCCTCCGCTGTCCAGTTCAGTTGTGTTTACCTTTGTTATATTTCCTATATATATATAGATAAATGTACACATCATCCAAGGCAAGTTGTGCCTCTTGTAGCGGGCAGAGGACGACCCCCTACCTCCCATCTGTTTCCTCTGTCTCTCTTCCATCCGGTCATCTCCGGATTTCTTTTTTTTTTTAAATCCGTTCCTTCATCAGTCTACGCGTTTGTCTCTCTGTTGCTATGCAACGCCCACATCCCCCTCCCCCTTCCTTCCCGTCTCCCCCGTTTGGTCCCTGGACCAGTGTGGAAAAGGGAGGCGGGTTTAGTTTCCCTGGATCCCGGAGCCCTCGTTTTATTCCCTCGGGTCCTTTGTCATCTTTGGTAGAGTGTCCGACACTTTGGTGTGTCTGGGGAACTGGGAGTAGGGGATGGGGGGTGGGGGGGTGGACTCAGGTGGTGCCAGGGTGGGGGTAGGGGTGGTGGTGTGTGTGTGTGTGTGTTGGTGCAGTGACGTAGTGTGACGTAGGGCGGTGGTCAACGCAGCAAGGGAGGGGAGGGAGGTCAAGGCCGCCCAGAGCGCCGCGAGAATGGCTAACCGCGCGAGTAAACACACACCTCTGTAAAGCCGCAAAGCGATCACTCGTTAGACGCGGGCTAGCGACGGATAATGGAGAGGGAATGAGGGATTGGAGCAAAAGGGCAGATTGAAAGATTAAAGGGAGTGTCGGGGGGAGGGGGCGGGGAGATAGAGAGAGGAGGTGGGGGAGGACACAGTAGACAAGCGCGCGGGTCGGGTCCGGCGTCCGACGGAGCAGGCGGGCAGGCAGGGACGCAGGCGCTCATCATCTGTAGAGCAGGAAGCTGCACAGGGCAAAGGCCATCGGTAGCGGGCGCGCCGCTGATGCTCCGCCGATAAGGACTGCAGGGAACAGACAACAAGGGGATGTCAAGGCAAAGGAATGTATTGAGAAGGACAGGAGTCTGCCAGATAATATTCCAACTGCTTTATACACTGCACGCTTGCTGCTGTACACTTTTAAACACTGTAATTCCACACCCCCAGTTCTTTGTTCAAATGTAATGGAAAAGCATTGGTCTGGAGTGAAGATTAGGCATGCTGGACTTCTAGAGCCGTTGTAATAGTCTCTTCTATAATGGCAGCCAAGCGTAATCCTCTGGGCTTTTCTCACACCATTCATAATAGTTTTCATAAGATCACTGGCTTCTTTTCAACTGGATTTTCCTATGTATGAGGAATATAGTGACATTTATTTGTGTAGTACTAAATTAATAGGTTCACAAAGTTATCCTCATTGACATAAAATAACAACAACAATATGCATGGTTTGCATGGTTACATGTCAAATGTTTATTTGTACAATATTGCTATTGCAGTGCCATGGGAGAGAGAGAGGATGTTAGGAAATGAGAGAAGAGAGGGAGACAGAGAGAGACAGAGAGAGAGAGAGAGAGAGAGAGAGAGAGAGAGAGAGAGTGTGTGTTAAAGTAAATTAATGGATTCGGACTACACTATACTATACTATAGTCAAATACTGAATTAAAAAGTAAAATGCCTGTAAGGTTTTTACACATACAGTACTGTACAAACACAAAGAAAGACAATGGTTGGTTTAAATACCATCCCCCCCCTCCTTCCTTTATATCATTACCCAAAATAGTATTTCCTATAGCTGTGGGTGATTTATTAACAGTGGCCCCATCTCAATGTCCACCCTCACAGACTCACAGACTTTGATGCGCGTTCCCGCTAAATCCGTAAGGGTT